>CAJUYI010001227.1:38743-61881 GCA_910591695.1 Galerucella pusilla
TCCTCAACAGCCAGTTCAATTTACAGCTAACGGGTTGGCAAAACTTTGAGACGTTGTCAGATCAAACTGGTAACAAACCAAATATATATTATATATATTTTCAAATCAGTTTAATTATGTTCCTCCACTGTTTCCTGTCGGTTGTTTTTTGCTTTCCAGTTTCGGATACCTAGACAGTTTATGTCATCTTCAACCTCCTGTAGCCACGTTGATTTTGGCCTCCCTCTTTTTCTTTTGCCACTTGGCTTCCACTCAGTCATCGCATAAATTGTGCTGTTTGGGCCTGCTCTCCACACATGTCCCAACCATTTTAACCTTTGCTCTTTTATTACACTTATGATGTCCCTCTTGAAATTTTTTCTCAGTTCTTCATTTGTCCTCTTCCTATATTTATTTTGAGTTATTTTCTTGGGTCCCAATATGACTCTTAGTATTTTTCGTTCAAAAATTTTCAGGTCTACTTGTTGTTTCTTTGTCATTATCATAACTTCAGCTCCATACGTTATTGTTGGTCTAATTATTGTTTTATAAATTTTCATTTTAGTATTTTTGCCTAGAAATTTACTTCTTAATAAATTTTTATTTGCCTGGAAGACTCTGTTTGCTGCCATTATTTTCTCCTTAATTTCCATTTCTCCATCCCCATTGTTGGTTATTGTAGCTCCTAAATATTTTATTTTATCAACTTCTTCAAATTTGAAGTCACCGATGCTATTATTATTATTGTTCATTAGGTGTTTGTTCACAGTCATTATTTTTGTTTCATTTATTTTAAGGCCCATTTTTTACCTTATTGCACAATTTCTTGAAACATTTTTTTCATAATTCCCCTGTTTTTTGCTACCAAGACTAAATCATCGGCATAAGCTATCAATTGTCCCCACCCCTTGTCCTTAGGTTTCCTTTGTCTACGTTTCGGACTACATATTCCAGCGCCAGATTAAACAAAATTGTTGACAGGGAATCTCCTTGTTTGACTCCTCTGTTAATCTCGAATATGTCCGTTTCACCTTTTTGTATTTTTACCGTAAACTATAGCAGCAGATAAACCTGAGGGAAGCTCCCTGGGGGATACTTGAAAGTAGACAGACATCCACCTAAACTGAAGCTTGTGGATATTCGCCCATAAAATAGGTCCAATGGATTTACTGGCCTTTAAGACTTTCCTAGGAACTGGGTAAAAGAAACAGATCTCAGTGAACAAACATACATACACGCCTACTAGTTGAAAAAATTGACCAGAATTTGTAGCTTGCCATACAATAAGTCATGCCATTGTATCCTGAGTAACGCTCGGTATTATAAAAAGGGTGCATTTGAAAAGTAAATTGTTAAAAGTGCCCGTGATAAATTGTCCTCTATGTAAGTTCACACCAGAACGACGAAACTTTTCAACTGTAGCTTTTTAACATTCCCATTAACCGACATACATTACCCTAAAACCCTTTCATTGTCCGTTTATTCCCACTTATCAAGTAGGCTATGAATAATTCACTTGTCAAGTATACAAATCAATACAAGTCAAAGCTAACGTCGAGTGTGGCATGATTTAAGTTTGCCTTTTGATTATATATGCATAATTGAAAAACGTTGAATGAAGTACCTATTTAGAGAAGGTTTCGTGGTCGAGATAATGGCTGGTGAAAATTTAAATTATTGAATATGACGTTTTCACAAACGTTTTGTTGACTATAAACATTAAGGTAGCGGTTGTTTGTTTTTTAATTATTCATAAACTTAATTTTGTTATACAGTACACAGTGTGCTACCAACAATGTATGGACAGGGGAAACGATTATTTTTATCATTATTCGAGCTGGTAGAATCAGTGTTTTTGAATGGGCTGGTATTCCTTCGCGTCCACACTGATTTAATTGTTCCCGAATTACTCCCTATTCTTTGGTTATACCCTTCCTCATACGCCTGCTTGGGCTATTTCATTGCAAAATTCCACAATTTTCTTTTCCAACATTCACTATGCAAAACACGCTTTTCTACACAAATTTTAATGCACAGAGCAGGCCTTTTCTCAATTATTCTTTTGATAACCGTTGGAAAAGTAATGCGAGAAGTATATGAAACAATAAATGATTGAGTCGAGCGCTAATGAAACAAATAATGTGATTGGCGTTGAAATAAAATGATGGTAATTCGCAGGTTCTTGCCTAACTAACCAATTAAATTTGGTGGTACACTAAACCAGTTCACAAGGCTTTGTTACCTTATCTTAAAAAAATTAATTTTAACAAACTTAGAAAAACGGAAAAATGTTCCAGGGCGCCACTAATTTTCTTTCCTTAAAGAAATTCAGAAAAAAAAAATCAAATTTCAAAGGTCAGCTAACTTTTAGTCTGAACAAATAAAAAAATACTCAGCACACTAAAACTTATGTTTGTAAAGATGAAGTTGTAACGTTAATTATTGGAACTTTAAGGAATCTCTTGGGGCGTTTACATCCAAAGGACTGATGTACTCCTAGGAACTAATGGCGGGTACTTAAGGGACTGTTGTAGTCCAGGAGATTGTTTTACTCAGGAAACTGTATGCAGGAAACTGTATTACTCAGGAAAATTTATGTGTCCAAGAAACTTGTATTTATGGAACTTCTAGGGACTATATGTCTCCCAGGAACTGTGCAGTAATCCAGATTCTTGAGGTATAACGGCTGCAACTGATAGTTTTATTAAAACTGGTGTTGAAATTATTAAATGGATTACTGCAAAGTTGTTGAATTGTCGACAGACGATAAGAGAAGACCTGCCGGAACCTTCCTCATTCTCATTTAAAGAACCTTCGAAATTTTAAATTTCGCGATTGAATATCTTGAGAATATTGATTTTTGGTCTTTCAGTTTATTCCACCACGAATCACAAATGTGAAATAATTTATTAGTTATTCTAATGAAATATTTTTAGGTAATAGATATATACCATTCCAACAAAAATCAAAGTTCTGAAGTGATTATTGCACATTTTTATTATCTGGAATGTTAACCATAAAATTAACGTTTCATACACGCTATGGCACTTTTTCGCCCGAAATGTAAAACAAAGCTACCTATGACTTGACAATTCAACCTAATAGTGAAATTGTTATTGGCGTACAATTTTTTAAATTTGGACTATCTAATTATATATTACATATATTATATATTAATTATATATTTTAATTCAGTTATTATGAAAACAATTTAGGATTAATGAACCAAGATCAAAATAAATCATCTTTTTAGTTGTTCAATTCGGACAATGTAAATTCCAGATATTATCGAAAAGGCTCCAGCTTTCAATACAAAATACCAAATTTTCACAGTTAATTATACATTATTCAACTAATTTTTCTATTTATTTTCAATTTGTAAGTTCTTTCTGTTCAAAGTTTAAATAAAATAACTATATAAATTACTGTATTTCTTTCATTAATAAATGTGGTTGTTTAAAAAATATTGTACGCAAATTACTTTTTCCACAAACTTCTGTGCTCGTGAGAAAATTGACGCTTTGCGGACGAGTTGTACAAACTACTATTGCATATCTCGTTAAACTTCCATTTAATCATCCTCATAATGGACGATCCTGTACGCTGTATTCTTCTATTCATTCATTATTCCGAAGTCTATGCGTTTAATTACCAGTGTTAATTGTTTCGGAGACTTTTCTAGCCATTTTTGAACTTCTTTGTTAAGTTTGTTCCAAGTTATTTATCCCATTCTAAAATGATGATCCAGATCGATAAAGGGATTCTGTCTGTGCTCAGTATACCTGTTCCAACTTTTATTATATGTCTTTCGGCATTACATAAAAAAAAAATTAAATCCATTGAAATTGTTTATTATTAAATAATTGAATGTAACTATGTCTATTTTAATAACAATGCAGTCATTTATTGTTTCATGGTTGTCGAATAGTGAATAAACACGTAAGGTCATGAACATGACAGTAAGATGTCAGTTGGAGGCCATAAAGATTGTCACGTAAAAGGATAATTGACCTAGGGCAGCTGTATACAGGGTGATTCATCAAGAATGTCCAATCTCTGAACTGTAGATTCTAGACCTCAAAATATGATGATTCTGCTCAACATGCCTCATGCAAGTATTGCTAGTTTCCGCGATACGAGGTGTTCAAAGTTTGCATTCAAATTTAGATTTTCTGGATAATTTTTTATGTTTCCACAATTTCTCTTTGAAAATTGGCAATTTTACGTTTTATGGCATGAGGAATCATAATTTGCACTCTTATTTGACATTGCTAATAGAGGGCGCTAGTTACACTTTTTTGTGTTAATTAAATCAAAGTGAACTTTTTCTGTGCTTAACTTACAACTAAAATAATTAAAAAAATATTAAAAAGCGTGAAATTCTACAAATAAAAGTTACTCTTCTTTGATTTGGTCAACTCAATCGGTTATAGAGTTATTTGCTTCTAAAAAGTTCAATAAGTTTTAATTTTTTCATAAAAAATTCTATTATTTCTTAAATATGTAACAATAACAAATTTGTAAACAAAAATAAAAAACTTCAAAGCAAATGCTCAAAATGCCCACCATTTACTCCAATACACTTTATGATCCGCTTTCGTAAAGATCTCTCAATATCAAAATCACATTCGTAAATTGAGCCGTTGTTTAATTTTTCGTTTTCTTTCCAAGTGGGCTTGTATCGCTATTAGACAGTTTGTGTAGAGTTTGATTTTAGGTTTTTTTTTTCAAGTAGGCTTATGTCACTTTTAGACAGTTTGTGTAGAAGCAAAAGTTGGATAATCATAAGAATAAGTAATACATTAGTATACCATTTATTAACAATTCAGTAATTAACAAGTGTAATAGTTATTTATCAAATAATGCCTAGGCATAACGATTTTTCCAATAATGAGATGCGCGATATGATTTGTGTGTTTGCTCAGTCAAATTATAGTGGTCCAGCTGCGGCTCGAGAATATTCACAATTATACCCAAATCGAAGGCAACCCAATTACACCGAAATCTTTACAACCGCTTAGGTGAAACGGGGTCTCTACGCTCTAAAACTGAGCACGGTGCTACAAAAAAATCACTGCCGATGAAGAAAATGAAATTTTATTTTGTGCTACATACAATCCAGATATCAGTACTCACACAGGTATAAGCCAATCATATATTTTTAGAATACTGAATACAAAATGTTAACCCAGATTTTCTGAATACAATTCTTTTTACTGATGAGGCAACATTTACCAGACGAGGAATATTTAATTATAAAAATAATCATTTGTGGGATTCTGAAAATCCACATGCTATGAGGGAAACACATTTTCAGCACGAGTTTAAGGTTAACATTTGGTGTGGTGTAATATGTGGGTATTCAATAGGTCCTTTTGAACTGCCAACCCATTTAAATGGACCTCTTTATTTAGATTTTCTTCAAGAACATTTACACGAATTACTGAAGGATATACCTCTTGCTTTAAGACAAAATATGTGGCTTTTGCACGACGGAGCACCACCACATTATTCGTCAATACTCAAATGAACAGTTTCCGCATCGATGGATTGGTCGTGGAAGTGAGTTTGCTTGGCCACCAAGAGGCCCTGATTTCAATCGTTTGGATTTTCCAATTTGGTCGCAAATGAAAGCATCAGTTTACAAAGAAAAAATTACTTCTCTTACCCAACTACGACGGAAAATAGAAGAAGCCGCGGATGTAATTAAAAATAATAGACAAGGATTATATTATTTGATTAAGAGATCTTTATGAAAGCGGATCATAAAGTGTATTGAAGTTTATGCTGGGCATTTTGAGCATTTGCTTTGAAGTTTTTTATTTTTGTTCACAAATTTGTTATTATTACATATTTAAGAAATAATAAGATGTTTTATGGAAAAATTAAAATTTATTGAGCTTTTTAGAAGCAAATAACTCGATAACCGAATTAAGTTACACGAATCAAAGAAGAGTAACTTTTTTTTTGTAGAATTTAAAGCTTTTTAAATATTTTTCTATTATTTTAGTTGAAAGTTTAGCCCAAAAAAGTTTACTTTGATTTAATTAACACAAACAAGTGTAACTAGCGCCCTCTATTGGCAATGTTAAATTAGAGTGCAAATTATGATTCCTCATGCCAAAAAACGTGAAATTGCCAATTTTCAAAGAGGAATTGTGAAAATATAAAAAATTATTGCGAAAATCAAAATTTAAATTTAAACTTTGAACACCCCGTATCTCGGAAACTAGCAATATTTGCATGGGGCATGTTGAGCAGAATCATCATATTTTGAGGTCTAGAATCTACAGTTCAGATATTGGACATTCTTAATGAATCACCCTGTATATGCTGATGAAGTTTACAAGAGGGCATTCTCATCAATAATTTCGAATTAATAGATTCATATTCAATGTAGTTCATTGCCAATCATCTGTATTATATTTTATTTTCATATATTACAGGCTTAAGCACCGAATTTTTCAGAAATAGTGTAATTAGTTGAACCCTTCAAGGGCTTCAAGGACCCGGAATTCCAACCAGCTTATGGTGTTCCTAGCATACAACACACCCGGTAGTTGTATCTACTATTTCTATGATTATTTATTTATAAAAATGGGAAGCCTAGCAAGTAACTTTTATTCATTTGATCGAATCCGGGAGAAATTAGAATTTAACATTCATGTGTAATAATAATTAGTTGTAAAATTTTGGCAATCAATGATATTTTTAAACCCTTATCCGTGTTTGGTGGTTATTAAGTAATACGCGGAGAATATTACTATTTCTGCATATTACTTCCAATGGAGTATTTAGTTTTATTGGCAGTTGACATCTTACTTTTTGTGATATTTATAAAAATTGAACAACATGATTTTTTATCTGTTGACTGCGAAGTTTTGGTATTGTTTTATCTTAAAAAAAAATCGTTTTTTTTTGTGCCCTTATCCGACAACTTCGGAAAAATTGTTGTTTAATTTGTCTCACAGGACATTCAATGAAATCAATGAAATATTAGAAAATGTAAAACTTACTTCTACATGAACCCCGTCGACTTCATAAGAATGTGCTTGTGGTCTGGCCTTTGGGACAAACCGGTAAAATTCTTCGTGTTCCTTGTACCATTTCACAGCATACAAAGTGTCATTTCCCAAATCAAAGTCGCAGTGTAATGTAGCCGTTTCGCCCGGAATTCGATATTGAGGAACAGTTACGCGTACCCATCTCAAACCCCCGCCACTGGACACTGCTGAAAGAAAAAAATGGTTAGTTTCAGTTATATATTATTCATGTGGGGAAAAATAGCGAAGCTGACTAGTGACAGTGAATAATCAATGACCATGAATGCTAAAAATATCTTTTCCACAAAAAATGATACAAATTGCTATTTATGTTTATACTAAAATTCCTGAATTCTCTTACAGTTATGATGGAACAAGTTTATTATGAAATGTCAAGCACTACGAATATAATAATCATGCAGCCTTTTCTAGGTTAGTATTGAACTTTCTGGAAGACGCAAACAGTATGTGTGATTGATAAGGTAATTTTTCTATGACAACCTCGATAAATGTTCATTTGTCATAAACAAGCACATTTTGTACAGAATTTCATTTTTGCATCGGCTGCTAGGTAAGTTGCTAAGCAACAAATGCGAAATGGAATATTTCGTGTTAGGTTTAGGTTCACTCTAAAATCACAACGACTACGGCTTGTCAAATTATGACGTCTAGCGACAAATTGCTGTGAGCAGATCGTTTCTGTCAAAGTTTTAGTAGGTAACAAGTAATTTCATAGTTGTTTTCTACAAATACATATTTATCGGCTTCTATTTCTGTGTACCTATTAGAAATAGCAATAAAAAAAATTTACATATTTCTTTATTTCATATTTCAATTCTGATATAAAGCCCATTAGCGGAGAATTCGGAGTAATGAAATATTATCAGTTTATTTATCTCAAAGTTTTTGCAATGTATGCATGTATTAAACGTGTTGTCATAGAAAAAGTATAGTATGCATCTCGCAACAAAACGGCCAAAATGGGCATCATTATGTGCTCATTGCATAATATACTATTCTATGTGTATGTCAAACTTTTTTACTGTATTCTCCTATTTTTTGTCACACATGCACAAAACGCTTTTTCCATCTACCTCAGCGGAAAACCAATCATATAAACACAAATAATAGGGCGAAAAGTATTTTTTAACAGCCCTAGGGTCAAATGGAGGAGTTTTGTTATTCAAAATTATTGAAATTATATTGAAATTGTGGTAAATATGGTAGTAAGACATTGATATGGACATTCAAAGCTTCTAGTTCTTCATCTTATGTCTAGCTGTCTTATTAATAAAAATTTCTTACTCCGCCCTTACTCTTGGATTTTTTTTTTCATCACTTCCAATGTGATAAGTTTGGTTTTTACTGTTTATTGTGAATATTTTCCTGGAAATGTTCCTTTCTCTCTTTTCAATTCGTTTGGAGTCAGCTTCTCTATTTGAAACTAGTTTTTCAGATTTGCGTATATTATAAATCTTTGACCAAAAACGATTTCTTGAATAATGAGAGCCAATTGTTTGTGAAAAGAAGCTTTTTTCAACCCATTCAATCAACTGTTCAAGAACTTGGGGGTAATTCAGGACCGATCATATACCCTGTTTTTTTTTTCTCTTAAATGCTTAATTTGTTTTTAGGTTATCACAGTATTTGGAACAGAATTGCCGGTGACAGCTGGTCGATCAACTTTATTCGTTCCATTATCATCAATCAAATGAATTGTTACAATTCAACTTGCTCGTGATAATGAGAATAAAAATGGTGTAAGTTCCCTAAACATGAATATTTACGATGAAATAACTCATACTGATTTAAGTTGATGTTGAGTCTTAGGCAATAATAAATCGCAATTAATTATTTACGTTACATTCCGCTCGCGCTTAAGATAGTTTATATCCCTAGGGTCCTACCCATTGCGCCCTACTAATCCCTTTTTGTTTCTTAGACGTTCTATGGCGTGTAAATGTTAATAACACAATTACGACAACGACATTCATTCGGCTTCATTAACCTCGGAAATAAGTGAAACCTTCTCATAGTAGCAGTCGTCGGGCTCCAACAAAATGATATTTGTCGGGCTTTAATGTAGCTACATTAAAATTAAGCATCTTGTAATAGCTGACATTAAGAAGAAAATCGCTACGGGTAATTTTCGTGGATATAAACAGGAGAAGATACTAGGAAAGTACACACTTATGTTTGTGGACCGGGTGATTGCTTTTTCCTTATTCTGCTTTCCAATATTATGGTATAGTTCGATTTTTATAATTATTGTATCATCAACTCCATCAGTACTGATATACTCGTAGTGGCTTGAATTTTCCACGAAAAAACAATAATTATTGTACCCGAGTTATTGGAATATGAAGTTATTTGAATTTAGAAGAAGATTTTATGTCCCTGTTATTGTTACCTATTGCAAGAAGGGGTTGAGTGAGGTTAGGTGTGTGGTGAGTGGGTCTATAAGGCCTTCTACCGCGACTTGCAAGAGTCTATTGTGGCTCACACGTATTAAGATTTCACCAAACAAATTCAGCTTCTTAACAAAGCCGATTCGTTTATTTGGTGAATGATATTTCAGGTCCGAGTGGAAGAGAGAGACCCTGCCAAACATCAGATACCTGATACGAGCCGCTGCGGGGCAGGCACAAGTAATATGCTCCACTGTTTCGTCATTTTCCAGACAACGACGGCAAGTCGGATCTTCCAACAGTCCAGGTTTTAACATATAATAATTCAGTACGTAGGTCATGCCTGCCAAAGTCTAACATTTGTTTAAAGACATTCTTCGGAGAATGTATAAAAGCCTTTGAGTGAACCAATCCTGGTAAATTATGCCAGAAGTCTGAAGCTCTTCTTGCTATCCAGGTATTTGGTAATTGTTTGGCAAAACTTATTGCGATGCCAATAATTGTAGGTTCTGGTTCGATAGAAACACGTGCGACACCCTCTTTTGCAAGAGTCTGCCTTATCGTTTTCTTCCACGCCAGAGTGGCCAGAGATCCATACCAGCAATACTTTATTGAGCTCTCCCAATAAGAAGAGTATTTTTCAGCAGTCTAAAACCAAGCTAACTGCTTTCGAAGCCGCTTGGCTGTCCGAGAAATTTTTATTGTTCTATGTATGAGATTGGCTTGCTCCAATCTCTCCACACATGAAACAATGGCGTGAATCTCTGCCTGGAATACGATTGCATAGGATCCTAGAGAGGTTGAAATTCCTGTCCCAGGTCTGCGCCTGTATACACCTGCACCAGAGCCTGAGGGTGGGACTCCCTGATCAAACTACAGTGCTATTCAAAAGTTCCCTCCCTCGTTTCTTTTGAACGGCTACATTTACATTAATTAAATTTGGAGGGTGAAAATAAAGTGTTGTTAACTTCCGTACGAATGGTAACAGGTGACATAATAGTGATAGATAACGTCAAAGTGCCACTTTAAATAGGACCATATGGCAAGTGATATCTCGTTTGAAAGGCATCAACATTGGCTACATAGCCATATTAATTTGTTTGGGCTTAAACTTATTTTGACGGATAAATTAGATAAATACCAAAATTATTGGAATTATTTTTTTAAATTCAATAAATCAAATATCAACAATGGATTCTCATAGAAAGTGTTCGAAATGTGCTCCGTATACTTCCTGACATCCTATTAGTAAACTCTTGTACTCGTTCGAATGTGTTAGCTGAAATTGCATTGCATTCTTCAATAGTTATTTCTTTCAAAACGCCAATGCTATCTGGTGCCGTAGTATAAATCTTGGATTTCAAGTACCCCCATAGAAAAAAATCTAAATCTGGTGACCGAGGTGACCCTTCTATAGGATCTCGCCGGCCGATCCATCTACCTCGATATTCTTTATCCAGGTAACGTCTTACTAATAATGTGCAGAAGCACCATATTGTTGAAATGTTATTTCCAGATGACCGAATTCATCTGGATTATCTTCTAGAATTTTAAGAATTAACGGCTCAATTGCATTTTGTAACATCTCCGGATACACTCCACAGCTTAAATTTGAATTTAGGAAAACAGGACCAACTATGTGGTTTCCCAAAATACCTGCGCCAACATTCACTTTTTCTGGAAATTGGGTATGTTGTACACGAAAGGTGTGAGGAATTGTGTCACTCTTTACATTTTGTGTATTCACATTTCCATTGAGGCAAAAAGTACTTCCGTCACTGAAACAAATTATTTTTTGTGTAATGTGGGTTTTGACTAATTTTATTTGTCATAGATTCACAGAATTCGAGTCTTCTGTCGGGGTCGTCATCTGGAAGGTGGTGCACCATTTTTAACATGTATGGATGAAATCTATTTTCAAAACACACTCTCTGTACTGTACTTTTACCTACTTCACAGATAGACGCAACTTAGTTAAAGAGGAAGTAGGGTTTATTACCATTTCAGCAACTATTTCAATTTTTATCATCACTAAATGGTGGTCGACCAGATCGATTGGCATCTTGAACACTACCTGTTGCTTCAAACTTGTAAAGAAGCTCCCTCAAATAAGTTGTCGAGATAGGGCGATCTGGGTATCTCTCATTAAATAAACGTTCCGCTTCATGGAGATTCTTTCTAGATTCACCAATTATTGAGATCGCTGCTACTTTGGTATTAGGTATTTATTTAATTTATCCGTCAAAATTAGTTAAAACCCAAACAAAATTATTATGGCTATGTAGCCAATCTTAATGCCTTTTAAACGAGATATCACTTGCCATAAGGTCATATCCAAAATTATTGGCCAGAGTGGCACTGCGACGTCATCTATTACTATTACGTCACCTGTTACCATTCGTAGAGAAGTTTACAACACTTTATTTCCACCCTCCAAATTTTATTAATGTGAGTGTAGCCGTTCAAAAGATACGAGGGGGGAAGAGGACTTTTGAATAGCACTGTATATCTTTTGTAGAACAAATAATTATTTTGCTATTTAACAGAGAAAAAACATAGTTGGTGATACATTTTCGACAATCATCAATTCGACATAATTTATCCCTGCCACCCTCGTTCGCTATCAAAATCGAAATTTGTTAGAGAAAAATTTTAGCGTCTCATTGAAATGGAAATTTAGCTTGACACTGATCAACTGCAACAATATACCCCGAATCCTGGACTATTAACCACAAGAGCTTATCCCATATTTTGATTATATCGAATTGAACACTAGCATTACGTTTATATAATCTTAACTTCCAAAATGTTCTCAGATCTTTACAAAACTCTACCCAGGAGATTTGAATCTCATGTTTCGAAAATAAGATGGTTGCCCCAGACTATTAGAGACATGGATTGTTATAAAATTCAAAGCTCCCAGAATTGTTTAAGTTAAATGAACTTGTCGGCAATATGTTCGAAAGTATCGTTTTGGTCCTTCCATTTCGTCGACTAAATAGAACTGTGAATTTTAATGTTTTCAAGAGTTTTGTTATCTTACGCTGTTCTTAAGAAACTTGAGATATAAAAATATGCAGAGGGTTGGCAAAAGAAATGGATAGATAGACGATGTTTGGAATAGGCTAGTACTTGAGGAGGAATGGAAAAGTCGTCAAAAATAATAGTATGATACTATTATTATAAAGCTTTAAAAATTTTGAAACTACTTTTCAAAGAGCATACCGTTCACTAAGAAACATTAACTACTTCCTTGGCTATAAGCCTCGGAGGACCTTGAACTACATTTCTAAGTAAAACTGGGTTGGTATATTCGCAAGATAAAACCATTCTGGTTTGTAAATATCACTTGTAGTCCGATTTTGGCGTATTTTCGCCTCAACAGTACAAGGTAGATATCATCCGTCCAGAAGCTCTAAGAGCATAATCCTGGATTGGAGACAATGCTGAATAATAGAGCTGATAATAGAGCCACCCCAAACATATTCCTTATTGACTGAAATCCAGCGATTAAGAAAATATGAATAAGTCTGTATTGGAGGGTGATATTTGAATTGGAACCTTTTTATATCGTGGTCGTTATTGTAGTGCAAAATTGATGAGTTTCTTTTCTCAAATATAATAATTTCAGATAAATGAGTAACTTATAAGCTTCTACCAAGAATTCCAACACAGCGTTAAGCGAAATAGAGTGCCAATATAACCCTTCACCAATGACGCACTTTCTCATGTTTCGGCTTAGCTGAAAGGTGCCGCTCCAAAACTTGCTTATTCATTTGCATGGCAATCTCGGAGACCATTATTTCATCACCAGTCACAATACGTTTTAACAGTGACTATAACTAGTCACTGGTTTTATGCATGTAAACTAGGAATTGGCTCCATTTAGCATGTCTTGTCACGTAAGGTGGGTTAAGATATGTCACATCTTATAAAGAGTGAGTTTTAAGTAAAGAAGGCTGAATTATTTTGGAAACGGATCGCACGATTTTGATAGATTTTGGTGGGCAAAGTGTGCATGGCCGAAATTATCGTGGTATTTGATTTGTTGTCAGAAGTGAATAATAAGGAGAGGGAAAAATGTTTTCTAACAGTGCTGCCATTAAGATTCTGGTACTTCTGTCTAACTCCTCACACACTTCATTGCAGAATAAGTGGTTTTCATCTTGAAAAGCAGACAGCGAGCAATTATCTTTAATATACCTAAAAACCTGCTTTAGCTGATTTGCATTTTTATTTAAGGCAAAAGCTGATAAGAAACTAATAGTATTTTTAAAACTGTATGTCGTTCAATGTATCTACACATTCTTACTTCACTGCTATATCTACATGAAAATTATGCAATAATTTTTTTTATGATATGTGTTTGGAAGAATGTTGGCGGGGTCCGGACCCCCTCCCCCAGCCTGGGTACGTGCGTAATAGGTACTGTCATCATCAGTTTCACATTAAAAACGCTCATCCTAGCAACCATGTATTTTTTATGGAGATATGAGTAGTTTATTCTGTGATTACAGACTATGCCGTCCAACCGATATTTCATATTTTTATCAGTGCATATTTTGTTTCTGGCTATATCCCTCATCACTTGTCAGTATATAGTTTACGGTTTGTTGAAAGGACAAAATGAAGTGTCTTATCGAAAGCGTGGAAAAATATCCATGTATATAGAAGCTGCATGTGGAAACATTCCAGATAGTTGAGTGATTTATTTCAAAAATTGTTTTTGCCAAGAAATACTCTCAGTAGTATTACAAACTTCCCGTCTCGTTAGAAAAAAATCTCATTGGAATATCGAAGCCCACTGTTCTGCATTGATCAAAGCTGATTTTAATCCAGATCCATATTTTAAAGTTTCAAAGAACTTCAACGTTGAAATAGAATACGTTCGCGATGAAACAGCAGCAGAAACGGATATAAAGTTATCAGTCTTTTTCCCAATTTCAAGAATATCGACCCCATTTGCTCCAAATCTGGATGGGGTTAAAAAATATCCCACCAAACTCGTGGGAGACAACAACTAGTTCAGAACAAATGAATGTCTGATCCAGAGTGAAACTGCACTAAGAGTCTCAACAGATTTCCTCACAGAACAATCTAGAAAATTCTAAAATAATGAAGTGAGAGATGTGGATTTTTTGGACGAGAAGAAGAAACCTCCGTTGACAAATTTGCGAACTGCAAAGCAGTTCCTAGGGAACTACTGGATAGAAGAGGAGCACCTAACCCAAGTCTGCGGATGTTCCGATATACCTAAGCCAATCTGCAAAAAATAGGAAAAATAGGTCTAGGGCACAATGGATATTTTAGGCGCCAATGAATATCACCAGACTGTACATATACAGGGTGGCTGGACGGAAACGTTTTAAAGAAACGTATATTGTTTTCAAATGGGGCACTAGTTTTCGAGTATTTTTATTTCCGCTACTTGCACCTCAAAATATTTGAATGACATTAATGACAAAGTTCAAATTCCTGCCTGTACTGTTTCAAGAGCTTCTAGAATTGGTATTTCTGTCAAAATAGTAGAAATGACACATAGATAGCTGATAGCTTGAATGTTTATCTTCCTGTCAATAAATACCTAATAGTGTGTCACTCTTAGGTATTACCTATCGTGTGGTGAGACGTAAATTGTATTTAGGAATTCCTTTCGTCCGGCCACCTGTATGCTAGACGCTGGTTTTATAGGTTTAATTCAATATTATGCTCCAATTATTCAAGTCAGTGCTTGGATGTCAACATACATCTGCTAATTATCATTGTAGACGAGCGTAATTGTGACACAGACCTGATACTAAAACAACAACTGATGTAATAACAGTTAAATAAAGTGAACTGTGAATATAAATCATAATTTCAATAATATCTTCAATTTACATTCGAATACTGGGTCATTTGTGAAATGATAACATTATTTTAACCACCTCTTCCCGAACCCATAAATTCAACTCATAGCTTATTATTGGGAGTTGAGAGTCATTTAAAAATTGTTTCAATCACATGAATTGTTTCTTTGGTTATTCATTATCATTCTATCACTATATCTGAGGAAACCAGGAACTCATCACCCATAACCGGAAATTTTGCCCAACCCACAAGTGTTCCAACCAGTTTTAGGGATTTTTATCGGGTCCAACATCTATGAACTCGGAACATCGGCTCCACATCTCATTCAAAAGACGGCACATCTACATTATACCTCGTGGTCATTGGTATAATGCCTGTGAGCTCTGATATGTTGATCATCCAAGTAGAATATGGTGTACCCTAGATTAGATTAGATTATAATTGGAGTGGCTCTTTGTCCTATCCCACTGCGACCTTCGCAGATCTATTGTGGTCTTCCCCATATTCAGAGCTCGATATCTAGTTTTATTCTTTTTATTAGAGTTAATAGCCTGGATACCGCCTCTCTTGCGTAGCTCTTTACCATCAGTTATTCTTCTCCGAATGAGTGAAACCGCACCCTTGCTAGGCCTTCGCACTCACAGAGTATGTGCTCCGCGGTTTCGTCTTCTTCCTGGCGGAACCTGCATAGGCTGTCATCTGCTAGGCTAATTCTGTGCATATGTTTCCTCAGCCTACAATGTCCGGTCAGCATTCCCACCATCATCCTCGTCGTTTCTCGACTTTGACATAGTAGGTCGAGTTACAATTTGGCCTAAAGGCTTTTAAGGAATTATTTTGCGTGCCTTTGTCCTGGGGTTTTATACCACCAGCGCAACGCCTGGTTGTTTATCAATTTGTGGATGCTCTCTTTACTTAGGCATTTAACAATTCCACAGGAAGGTTCGGGCCCTATAATGACCTCCGTCACTCCCTACTTGGCTAATTCATCAGTCTTTTTATTGCCTTTCATTCCTTGGTGACCTGGTCCCAGGTACCCAGGCTAGAGTCAGTCTATTATGACTACCTAGTCTGTCGAGGGCCTTGCGACACTCCCACACCAGATTTGATGTTATCATATATGAGCGTATCACCTCAAGTGCTGCTTGGTTGTCGGAGTAGATGACGATTCTTTGGTTATTCACCCCCTGTCTCATCAACTCATCTGCACAGCATTCACCGCCATTACCTTTGCCTGAAAGACTGTAGAATGTTTCCCTAGGCTTAGAGAGATCGTGATCGTCTCTTGTACCCCATATATTCCGGCTCCTACTCCAGAGTCTGTTGGTGTACCCTAGTTGTCCAAAGTGTTTCACTGTAGGGTTTACCCAGTAGTCACCCATCCCAGTATCAACCTCGCTCTACGCTGATTCACCGCCTATATCGCATTGGAATATTGAGAAAAAGTTGGGATCTTTAAAGAGTATAAACCCAATTTCCAAAACATGAATAGTACCACGTATCACGCTCATTCTAAAGTCAATAAAACTCGTCAATTCAACTATCGTATAAAATGAAACACATTCTCATTCCGTACATGATTATTTCCCATATATATATCATTGGAAAAACGTTTTAATCAAAAATTTTAACAGTTTTCACCATAAAAATGTACTTGTTTGAGCAGTGCAACACACTGGATGTGTATACAACGAAATCTAAAAGGCATACTTACTGTAAACTAATCCAGCTAGGAAATGGTAGCATACAAGCTGCAATGACTTTGGACCCATTGTAAATCACAGACTGGAAAATAAATGCGAAACCGTAATCTCATTCACAGCTTACTTATTTTTCCGAAGTCTGTTTTGTCGCCACAGAACACATTCCGCGGTATTGTTTGATTTATAATTTCTCTCTCTCCACTTTTTTTCTTTGGTCTCTTTTACATTTGTTTCGGGAAGAATAATTATTACTCTGTGCCTGGCAACCGTCGTATTACGCCGTGTACATCAAAGAACTTTTTCCAGCATTAAAAATCAATCCTTTTTAGTTCTTCCTCTTCTGTTGCCGCTAACGCAAAAATATATGCATATTCTGAAAAAGAAAACATATAATGTTATTAAAAACTCGGCAGCACATATATTCATTATTCAAGTCTAATTCTTTGCTCGGATGGTTGTACCGAGATTGAAGTAATTAATTCAAATTTTAGCATATATAGACATGTAAATTTTTTCATATGGTGGAAAAGTATGCTGAGATAAATATATAAGTGTTTCTCCGATAGACATTGAAGGTTAGTTTTAGGGACATTTTCCAATCATAGAAGTAACATTTTTACTGCCTAGACAATAAAAACTATGAATTATGAATTTTTTTATTAAACTTCAGTGTATGTCAAAGTTGTCTGTTACATTTTTTTGAGAGTTGAGAAATATCACTTTTTCGAAGGTTTCATTGTTTTCAACACCTGCGAAACGTTTATTACATATTAGAGTTTCAATAAAAAATCTCACCACAATATGACTTCCATAGGCCCTACAAGGTAATCATTAAATATAACACATAAGACACATCAGAAGAAGGCGCAATCCGCATCTTCACGGATGGCTCTAAATCCAACATGGGCTTAGGATGTGGAATTTAGTCCAGATCTCTGAATCTAAACATTAATTGGGCGATGGGCTGTAATGCAAGCGTTGCTTAAACATAGCTCACTGCTATCTACATCGCCGCAAAAGAGATTACCAGAAGAAACACCAAAGGTAATAAAATTCACATCCTCACGGATAGTAGACAAGCACTACTTGCCCTGAACAGACCACGTATCACATGAGGCCTAGTACTGGAGTTTCAACTGTCCCTGATCGAAGCCTGTAGCAACAACGAAGTCACTTCAGGCTGGATCAAGGGCCACAGTGAATCGAAAGGTTACCACATGGCCGGCTCACTAGCCAGGAAAACTCTTGGGACCTGGCACTTTCATTGGTTTGTCGGCGTCGGCTATGATTTACCTAAAAGCAGAAGGTTGCAGGCTTGCCAAGGAACTGCTGCAGTAGCCAAAAAATACGTGACTATTAAAAGAACCTTAGGACAGCCACGGGTATTCTGACCAGTCACTGCCACCTACGAAAACACCTTTACAGACTGGGTCTGTCTGACACATCACTTTGTAGAGGATGTGAACAGGAAGATTAGAGTGTCGAACACATTCTTTGTGAATGTCCGACACTCTCTCGATTTAGGTTTTCTGTATTCGGCGAGTACAGGCTAACACAAGCCAGCATGAGGGAGCTTACTTCCGGCGAGGTCATCGCCTACTTCAAACAAGTGGGCTGTATGACGAACTAGAAGGAAGCCTGAACCTCAGAAGGATGCACAATGGGCCAATTATGGCCTAAGTGCTGTGGGGTCACCCACCCTTCATATTCTTATAGATACAGAATCAATGAAAAATAAGTTTGTCATAGACAAAATGCTTCGATATATATTTAATAGTATATCCAGGGCTTTACTTATTCAAAAGAAAAAAATTAGAAGCATACCTATTTGAAATTTATGAACACCATATTATAGGTGTTCAAACACAACAAATACAATATATAATGAAATAAATTCATAAGTCTAGAGATAAAAAAAGCTGAAGGTTATAAATGGAACCAAAATTCAAAACATTGTCGGCGGTTATTCACGACAAAGTTCGAATATCTTTTTATTTGTGCCATCTATTCGTTTGGGAGAAACTGAAAACATGGTTTTACCTTGGCCTTCCCTGGGACCGTATTCACTAACTTGGTCGTGTAGGAGCTCCCTCTCACGATTTAGCTTTACTGCCCATGTCACTCTCCTAAAATTATACAAGATAATGCTTATATATTCCTATACGAGTACTCTACTGGGTAGAACCAAAAAAATTGATAGATGTTGGAAGAATGGCCTGGCGCACATTGTCTTCAGTCACAAAATTGGATAGATACATGCCAACAAAATGAAAATTGGAGATTGTAACCTTACATATATCATGTGTTTCTTTAGCCTTTATGAATAAATATAAAATGTATGTTCAGTTTTCTCCGTTCCTGGACTTCAATTGCTCAATATAGTTCTTGAAAGGAATGATGACGATTCAGTGATGCAAATGCTGATAGATAATATTGAATATGTCGAAAAAAAAGCTGTGAATAATATATTTTTCATGTATTTCCATCGACAAGATCGTTTCTTGGTGTTATTTGATTTCAATTTGACTATGCATTTTCGACTGAAGACACTTTAACAGCTCTTCTCGATGAGCTTACGGCATGTTTGCAAGCTCGCTTCGCATCCAGTCGAAATAAATGTCTTCTCTGAAAGAGCTTATTTTTATATGTTGCAAATGTACTAACAGTGCATTAGAACTGATAATAGGTCAAAGATAGTCGTTGCATTCGATAACTCTGGACAAAATGTGGTAGAGGAGTGGAATAATCAAGAGTAGGCTTTTTGAAGACCATGTGAGTGATGAACGAAAAAGTACTTCTATTGATGAGTCTCTGATATGTTTCAAAAAACCCTGGATATCTTTATCTCATTATTGAATATTAAAATATGTTCCAAGCATTCCCAATAAACCAAATCTTCTCTAGTATATTAAAAAAAGTAGCTTTGCGTATACAGGAACTCATTACGGTATTTATGAGAATATTCAATTAATTTTCTCCATAATAAATTCTAAGAGACGGTACCTGTTAAAATAAATAAGGTTGAAGTATCTCCCTCTACTTCCATTATCTTAGAAATTATTAATTAAGACAAAGACGTTTATTTGTATAAGAAATGCTTTGAGAATTTCTGCTCCAATTCTCCTTGCGTCAAGTGGAGCTATCACTTATTTACACGATTATCTTGCTATCTTTATTTTTATTCAAGCAGGAGAATTTTAATATTCAGCTTTCCATTAAGATAAAAGGTTCAGTTGAGCGGCATTGCTAGAAAGGGTTGTTAATTATGAATAGACTTTTGCGAACTATCTGCTTCTATCGTTTCCAGAATTCCGCTTTATGGCCGAATGTATTTTTCTGGATCAGCATTGAGATGGTATCTGTATTATCCAAACCACTATACATTGGAAGTTGTTGGTGAATACAAAACAAATACGTTCATTTCCAAACCTATGAACATACTGCAGTCGCAGATGTTTTCGTTTTTATATGGTTTTTCAAATCGCGTTGGGAGGTTTTCAGTAGAAGATGGTACCCCGTTTCATGGTGATTAATTTTCAGCTAAAATGGGATCGACTGGATGCCTTGAATGCATTGAACCGAAATCCTACTGCGCCGTTACAAAATCGATAATAAACATGGTCACAAGAAAGTGAGAAAGTGTGTGGTAGGCACTGTAAGTAGAATGAGTACCTACGCAAACGCAATTGGAGTTGATAGACGAAGCTATCCGCAGATTGTATCACCTAGAGAAAGAAACTACAGAGTACGACAGCCTGGCGATGTGCGGTTTCTCGAACTATGGGATGAGAAGTAACCTGTAAGAAACTACATGTAAGGTTCAGAATCAAGGCTAATTGGCTATATGAAATGAGGCAAGTTGGAGAAGAGGACCAGAATGGATCTGAGAAAGTTGCAATTGAATTGGCCAATCCACCAACCCCTTCTAATATAATTATTCATAGGGTTGCAACTTATGGGTTGACTACCGACACCTGTGACAGTGTAATCGTCACCTGCCGTCGTTCAACCGTCACTTGTCTTCGATTATTTGTCACCTTCCACCGCTTAGCCGCGTTATCTGTCATCGTTATGCTATCATGCGAAGTCCAATAACTAAAAATACATCCTCGGTACATCTTCAACCCCCTCACATCTGTGAGCAATATATATTACAGTCAATTGTTTTTAGAAAAACTTCTCCCACTTATTGAGCCAGTTTCTTGAAAATATACACCAACCACTTGCAAATCCTAACCATTTGTCATCTCAAAACAACTCGTTGCTGCAATATATTCAACAGTAAGAAAAGGTCCTACTTTTTAGTATTTTTATGGCTGTGACGAGAATAATGACACTCACTGGCGCAGCACGGAACGTCAAAAAACAGCAGGGATAACATCCGTACAAACAAACGTAGATATGCACACTTGTCCGACTCGTCACAGGACGTCATTTACACTTGTTTGCATAAATTTGTTTTTTCACGATCGATCTTTTTTGTTTATTTACAGCACCGATTGTCAGGACGGTAGGTTGTGTTTACTGGTTTCTAAGTCTAACACGTCGGTAAGTGATTTACTTACCGTTCAGACGTCGGTAAGTAATTTAATAACCGACGTCTTAGCTCTACATACATTTAAGTGGTCCTAAATAATATATTAGTTCATTCATTACACGAAAGGAACAAAAAAAATAAGATCTTTATTCTTTTAATGAACAGAAACGAACAGAACAATATAAAAAGTAATAAATAGCATGAAAACAATTTCACCAAAATGCAAATTATATTTTAAACTGATCGAGAAGTATAAATGTCACTTTTGACATTTCGTTCATTCCGAAGAAATTTAAATTATTTTATTCGTAGTTTATTTCAATACGATCGCGCAAAACATGGTATGAGCATTCCGAACGTTAAGATTAATACCGGTATCCAGCAAACATTTCTGTCAACCGGTAAACAACCCTTACCGTTCTTGATACTTAATATACTATTTTTGACGTGCCGGTAAGTGAGCGTGTCTTGCTTGAGAGATCGGACTCCAATTTCTAGTGATTTTAGGGCGCCAGTTCCAATTCAATACTAACAACATCTCACCACAGATCAATAACAGATAATCATAAGCATAAGCCTTGCCTACATTTTGAGTTCATAATGTTTTATTGGTTGCTATAGCGCACTTGATACTATTTAAGGTATGGGTAGATTGGAGAAAAAAAATGGGGAGTTTTTTGAGATTATTCAGCACTAGAACATTTAAATTTGCAGACATAGGTACATATAGACTATTCCCGAATAACGTCACGGACCAGTGGGCTATATTGTTTTGGAAGGCAAGTTTCGTCTTCTATTCAGTTTTCATTGGTAACTGATAAACAACGGATGATAGTGAGACTTCAATTAGCAATAAGTCCTTGGAAGTATCTAGAATACCATTGTTTTTTGAGTCAAGTGAGCAATGCCAGAGCCAGTTCCAACTAAGCGAGGTGACGATTGAATTCATATCTATGTGCACCTCAATATGCTGCTCTTCAATCACAAAACTACTCTGTTTATTGCTGTTCTTGTTGTCTGACATATTAATTATTATCTTATTCAATTCGGAGACAGTTCACTGACTGCGCCATGTGTTATATGTGAAGTTTCTATCATTTCAATGAAATATATATTATATTGACATTCTTCAAAGTTTGTCCCATAACCAACTGACTCACAGCACATGTCAAAGCACAGAAGTTTAATTAACGACTGCCATAATCTCACAATAGCATTGAGGGCGCGTTATATCAAACACCCAAACTCGGTTTAATGATTACTGATGTTCAGACTGATGTAATTGATTGATAATAAATACATCAATCTGTATAGATCTAAACATTAGCTAGAAAACAGTGAAATGTTTCAACAGTTGTAGGATACAGCTGAATACGCAATATTCAATCTGTTTAACAACAATGAAATATACAAAATAATTTCAATCAATAGGCTTAACCTACTGAAGACATTAGACCATACATTCTATTAATTCAAAAAGTGAAGTACTCTGTATGCAATTATGCTATTTCCATAATTTCCATACCATCAGAAGTGATTCTCAACCTCACCCCTTTACATATGGTGGTGGAAAGTGTTGCAGAAAGAACAAGATACAGACAAAGTAGAGAGGGAATCA
>CAJUYI010001228.1:3244-18261 GCA_910591695.1 Galerucella pusilla
ACCTATGACATGATACTCCGATGCAAACTTTTAAAAATTTAAAATTTGTTATTTTGACAGTAAGTGCTTTGTTGTATAATTTATTATTTATAAATTAAAGGTCTCTTAAATCAGAATTTTATTAAGGGTACTCAACCATTAACTTTGCAATAAGATTATTAAAAAAACCAACGGAAGAAAAACGCTAACTGGAAGGACATTTCGTAAATTTTTTCGTAACAAACTACCCGAACTTTTAGATGATGTTCCACTAGCTACAGGACAAAAAATATGGCTGCAGTTAGATGGTGCGTCTGTTGATTAACAGTATAATTATCCGGCGTTACCTGAACAATATTTTTCCACAAAAATGGATTGGGCGAGGGGGTCCTTATCTTTGGCCGCCAAGGTTCCCATGCTTGACGCCATTAGACTATTTTTTTTGGGTTACATAAAAAGTATTGTCTACAATACAGAGCCAACCACTCCTGAGAACATGAAGGGATAGTATAAGGAGAACGTTTCAAACAGTAACACCAGAAATGTTAGAAAATGTGAACAATAAATTAAAAAAAAAACGGTTCAAATTTGTATCCAACAAGATGGGCGTCACTTTGAACACCTTCTTTGAATGAACTTTCCATCGGAGAATCATGTCATAGTTAACTAGATATCAGCAAATAATTGAATATTAAAAAACAAATTTAAAATTTCTCGAAAACCATCAGAGTTAGATATAGGCAACCCTGATACCAAGTTGAAGGTAATAAATTCCCACGTTTAACAGACCCAACAGATACAGGGTGTTCCATTTAAATTGAGCCAGAAATTTATGGATTAAATGGTTGGTGTTATACTGTCATATTGAAAACACCCTGTATATGATGGCATATAAGTAAATATTGGAAACAGAATGTTAAAAGCTTCTAGTTAGATGGTGTGAAGCAAATGTGGTTATTCGTTTTTATTTTGAAGTAATTGTATTTTTTCGGAGGGTCTACAACTTATGTAAAATCGATTTATTCTGGAAACTGAACTAGATAGGTATAGGGAAATGTTAGTGAACTTACATTATTTTAAATAGTACAATTCAAAAATGTGATAAAATACAGGGTGTTCCATTTAAAGGAACCTAACTTTGATACGGCACGCTTATTTGGAGCACGAGCACGAGCGTAGTAATGTGGTAGCCTGTACCGGGGTGCAAGGGTCATAACGGCAACGAAAAAGCGGATGAAATGGTCAAACAAGTCTCATCAATGTCATTCGTTGGGCCGGAACCTTCTGCGGCGTTGCAAAAACCATAACAATAAGGGAAACAAAGAAGTGGGTCGCCCACAAATCTCTGAAATGATGGAGGATTCCACCAGGACAAAGGCAAGCGAAACAGTTCATATTAGAACACTCGCCAAAATTAACATCAGATCTGTTGGCCAAAGATAGGAAAGCTGTCAAAGCTGTAGTGTCTGTCAACGGGGCATTGTAAGCACAATAGGCATTTAAAGCTGATGGGATTGACAAACGAAGATATGTGGAGGTTTTGTCGCACACACACACAACCTTGATGAGGCCGTCCCACCCAGGATGTTCCTCTTTAAGCGAGGTACATCTCCGGGGAGGACTTCCACCACTTCCCCCCATCTTATCCGATGGGTCTCATCATCATAGTTCGCGTTTCGGCGTACAGCTCGTCCCTAGCTAAAAGGGCTAGCAGCTGGGGGCGAGCCGTCTTCTCTTTGGCCGTGTAACCTCGGTGTTTTTTTCTTCGGCGGTCTTCCGTTGTGTCTGTGTCTTCCGTTGTGTGTGTTTGCGCTGCCTCTACAAAGTGAGTCCTCAGCCGGCAATTTCGGCTGAAAACGCCCTTATAGAGTGTGTCTTCTTTTCTTCCGATCTCTTAAAAGCGACTTTAAGCAATTAGCTGAGCTAATAGCTTTGTCACCTGTTCGAGGATCTGTTGTTTTGTTGTTGTCGTCGTTGTTGTTTTCTTGTTAGCTGCGACTTGGGCGTAGCTGACTCCTGTCTTCTCTACTGCTGTTGTTGTTGTCCTTGTCTTCTGGTTGTTTGGGGCTTTTGGGCATCCTTTGTAGTTTGCCGGGTGCTCTCCCTGGCAGTTTGCGCAGGTGGCCGGCTTGGTCTTCGGTCGTGGGCAGTCGTTGGATCGGTGTGGTCCTCCGCACTTCACGCATTTCGTGTTAACGTTACACTGCGTCGGCCCTTTTCCTCTTCTTTGTTCTTCCCACCTGATCCTCACGTTCTGGATGTGTTGGATTTTTTCTTTTTCTTCAGGCTCCAGCTCCACCAGGTAGATAGGTAGCGGTCTTCTCTCTCCGAATCTGGAATGAAGTTGGGTTAGTCGTTTTATACTTACCCCTTGTCTCTCGATTTCTTCCTTGATTTCCTTGGTGTCCTCGCAGTGCCTTAGTTCTCGGATGACGATCCTTGCCATCCTTTCTTCTTGTGGCATACACGTATACCACTCCACTTCTTTTCTTTCTTCTCTCAGGTACCTTGTGAAGTTCCTGCAGTCCTCTGGTCCGTCGCAGGGTATTTTCACTCCGAGTCTTATGTTATGAACCTCGTCTTTATGCTTCTTCTTTCGATTTCTTTTCTTACGGAGCTCCAGTGGTGGATGCTCCGTAGAATGACGGGTGGTGGTCGGTGCGTCGTCTATGTCTTCTTGTTTTCGCCTCGTCCATCATCGCTTCCTCGTTTGCTTTCCTTCGGGCAGCGGCTTATTCTTTTGTATTTCCCTGATGGATATCACTTCCGTGAAATCCATCTCCTCTTCTTCACTTTCTTCGTCTTTTCTTGGTGATTCTGTCCTCTGCGTCTTTCTGCGGACGCTTTCTTCTTCTTCTTCGCTTCTTCTGCTTCTTTTCCGGCCTGGTCCCTTTCATCTCGGAGTATCTTCCTTATTTCCATTTCTTTCAGCATTTGTGGTTTCTTCCTGTTGCTTTGTGCTTTCTCGCACCACCTTTTTTGCATTCTTCATGGCTCTTGTTGCCTCGTTGTCTTCCCTGTCCGAGTCCGATGTTGTTTCCATTGTCCTCCTTGTCCTGTTGCTAGCTTGACTGCTAGCACGGCTGTCGTTCTTCTTTTTGGGTGGCATCTTAATAGTTTCTGTCCTCCACAGATCCTAAAACATACAAAACATCTATCAAATCCGGACTTAAGAAATAAAAATATTTTTCAAGACTTTCATAAATAGAAAATAAGTGTTAAAAAACACTATTTGCGTTTAAAACGCTGTTTTCGTCGTCTGATTAGCTTTCGCCGGTTCGGCTGATAAAAATCAGCCTCCGTCCGATCGCTTTCTCAAAATCTGCTTTGCTTGCTTCTGAGTATTCAAGACACGTCCTTCCTACTCGGCTGCTCACTGTCGACTCTTTGTTTTGTCACCTAGAAGAAGAAACGGCAGAACACATTCTATGTCGGTGCGATAGCCTAGAAAATGTGCGGTTTTTTGCATTAGGCGAAGAAAAGCCATTGGCAGAGAGCCATATGAAAGGTTCAGTCTCCTCGCTAATAGACTTTTTCAAAAGAGTCAGGCTGGAAAATGTTATCTAGAGTTTAGAGGACCACAATAGATCTGAAAAGGTCGCAGTGGAATAGACCAAAAGCCACCTCATAAAATATATCTATCCTTCTAACGTACTGACATATATTGTGGCTTCTAATTGTCAGAATTTGCATATGGCTTCGTATGTCAATCGCATCAGCTTGAATTGTCCATTCAACATGAAGTGCCAGTTGGCAGAATCGCCACAGTTTTGATAGTATTTCTGTCTTTGCTCATTAGGTCTGCCGTAATGCGAATATTTTATCATCAACTGTTTCGCAATTGTCAACCCTAGTTTGGCCCTTGGATCTGCGTTTTCGTTGCCTTTATAGCCCTCGTGCATTGGAACCCAAGTTACCGTTACCGTTACCTCGCTGTTGTCTATCAGTACATTGAGAGCATGTACACCTTCCCATACTAGTGAAGAATTGACCTCTAAGGAAATTTGAACCTTCTGCACTACCTAGCTATCTATGAATATCATCGGCTTTGGACATATAGAAATTCTAGCGTCCATTGTGGCGAAAATTAGCATCTACTGTGATAAATTGAATATTATACTAGTTACTATACAAAATATGGAGTCTTGTTCTACTTGCTGTTCACATAAAACTCGTTGGTGGAAACGGCTTACATTTAAAATATTGAAGCCTACATTTATCATGGGCTACCGGTCTAATTTTAGCTTTTTTAGCGAGAACGCACGCAGCGCGTTGCCTTCACACTTTACACCACAATAATGTTTGATTTCCAAAAAAAATAAGAGAAAAAAAAAGTAATGCCACAAGAAACGTACAGAAGATATTGAAGTTATACCTAATGATAATAAGATATTTTCTCTTTCAGATTATAATGGAAACGCAACAAGCAAAACAGACATTAGCCGATATCGAAGCGAGGCATGCTGATATCATCAAGTTAGAAAATTCAATTAGAGAATTGCATGACATGTTCATGGACATGGCGATGTTGGTAGAGAATCAGGTAATTTTTCGTATTTTTTCAACTCGAAATCTACATTAGTCAATTCATATAATTGAGAATGTAATTCAATTAGGTTTGCAACAAGATAAAATAAGGTTTTAATTATATTATATTGGAAATTATAGGTTATGTGCTTACCCAATTGGAGAATGTTCTAATAATATGAATAGTACAATGATTTATTTTACAAAAACAAATTCTGTCAACAGTTTAACCACTGATTCACAACTGATGGGTTAAGATAGTGTGAGCAATAGATGTAACAATGAAAACGGTGTCGTCTGTTATTGAAACGTGCAATAAAGCGAATAGGATCTACTCTGATAGAACAATCCGCTGCAACATTTTAAAACCTAATAAAAACAAAAAATATACTCTTGAAATAGTAGCAACAAATATTTGTCCCAGTAAATTAATCATAAATCTATTCTAATTGTAAATGTATTACTATAATGAAAACGGACTTTTTATCCAAATTGTGTTGATTAGTTCGCCACCACCAGTTGGAGGCTTTAAATCCTAGGCACATAAGCCCTTAGACTTTTTGAGCTCGTGGTTTTTCCGTTATTGTGAAGAGACCCACCAGTAGTCTTTATCAGGCTCAACAGGTTTTTGACTAAGACCTTCTTGGATGAATCCCCCTTTAGTCCCAGAAGTCATATCTCAAATGATACAGTGCAGTGGGAGGCTGTTTCATTGTCTTCCATGCAACTAAGCGACCTAAGCAACGAAGGAAAAATAAAAATAATAAATACGAAAGTTTTGAAATTTGGTGACCATGTTCATTCTAGCTCATTATTGAATATGTTGAAAGTCCTGAACAATTGAATCCCCGGAATCGCCGCCATCTTGGAAAAAAGGTGCACTTTTATTGTTTTTGGTAAATAGCTCCTCAATTATGATATTTATCGTAAAAATAGTTGCACAAAAGTTGGAGAGCATTAAATTTTCTTCAAAAAAGGTCCAATTCATTTTTCTGTAAAAGTATTATGTGCATGTACAAATGGATAACGAATGTGAATGTGGAGAATCTGCGAACAGAAAAATTCATATTTATCACGATAAATTTTATTACGACAAAATTTTGTTCATTCTACACATTTTCAAATTCATTTGTTTCTGTGCGACGGTTTTTAACGGTTTGACTGATAGCTGGGTTATGCTCAACCATGTCATCTATCGATGAAGCGATACCGAGCTCATCCGTTACAAGATGATCGTCTTGATCTTGTTGTTGAGGATACACTGTCGCCATTGAAATAATCGTCCTCGTCTCCATCCTCATTTTTGTCGTCGGCTATGTTTGGTCCATTGAAGCAGTCTCCGTGGCAATTGTTACAAATGGTTGTGCATTCTGCTTTTCTGCACCCGCATAATCCTGCACAGCCAGTTGTGCATTTGCAAAAAATGAAATTCAACAAAGTTTCGGGTGCAATGGAGTCCAGCGTTCGGATTGGATTGAAGCAATCTTGGACTTATTTCCAACCCCATGATTCAGGACTTAATCCATTGCTCCGGCCATTTTTGCACTTGATGGAGCACGCGAAAAGAATGCTGTCTGGATTCTCCTCCTGTTGGTGGTAACAAGGCAATATCCGGTTTAATTTTTGTCACGGATTTCGTGAAACAATGAAATCGGTGTTTATTTAAAGATTTTTCTGCAGGTCGTGCACCGTAGATGGCAAGAAAAAAACGTTTTCCAGCTTCAGCGATAGTTTCCTGCGAAGAATCGCGATTTTTGAAACTTTCAACGTGCAGTTAAGTTCTTTATTTTTTTGGTACAGCTTAACGCACTTCATTTTTCCTTAATTGAAAATTGCTGACGTGGTGTCGTAGCCACTGAAGGCGTGCAAGAATAGAATGATGTTGGAAAGTCCCAAAGATTGCAACTGCTGTGACGCATATACTTTTTTCGCAATTTTTCCCTTTCCCGGTTTGACGAAAAATATATTCTTTTCCGATGGTGCCAATGCAAGTAGTAAGCATAAGAGATCAACATCTTCACCAATAATGGCCACGTTTGTTCTTGATGAAGGTACTTGACTTGCAGTGTTGACGATCTTTCAACTTCGTTGATAGCATTTCAATTAACCGTTGTTTATTTTTATCGTTTGATAAAAATTGAACCTGCCGAACAGTAACACTCATGTTTTCTTCAAAACTTATCTCCACAGACTATTTAGCAAACGATCGGCGATTTTGCTCCGTTTTCTTCGTACTATTGTTCGTATTTAAATAACCATCGAAGACGACTGTGCAATTTTGACCGTAATGTCTTTGAATATAGTTTATGTAGATCTTTTTATAAGCAATTTATCCATCTGCTTGACACTTGTCCATTTATTCGAGGAAATGTTAGTTTGACGGAAAAATTAATTTAACCTTTTTTGAAGGAAATTTAAGGCTCTCTAACTTTTGTGATAACTATTTTTTCGATAAATATAATAATTAAGGAGTTATATCACAAAACAATGAAAATGATGCACCTTTTTTCAAGAAGGCGGCGATTCCGGAGCTTGAATAATTGTTCAGGACTTTTAACCCGTTCATTAATAAGCCAGAATGAACATTGTAACCAAATTTCAAAACTTTCGTATACACTATTTTTATTTCGTGAAATTTGGCCTTTGTTGCTTAGGCTACAACTGACACGAAGGCACATACTATATACAGAGTTTACCCATTTGGTTGGGCCAAAAAAAAACTTTAAAATATCGTCCGAGGTGACGACAAAAAATTTCCGGTAAATTTCAAGCCCTTAATATTAATGTAAACATAGGATGTTTTTGCTGTTTTGATTTTCAATGCACTTGGACGAATGCATGTCTCGTGAAAATTAAAACATATTCTTGTAGGAAATTAAACGATCTACAAAAATGGTCTGAGATGATTTTTCGCCAAGTTGACTCGTTTAGAAGTTATTCTAGGTTAAAGCCCAAACTTAAATCATAATGGATAACTTTGACTATTTCTTATAATTTATCACACTTCACACCAAACTTAATTCGTCCCTGGTCGATATAAGACACTGTTCGTTGCACCAAAGATTACAGAATCTGTAATCTTTGGTTGTACGCCCGGCTACAATTTGTTCTCGCTTTACAGCATATGAATAATAACAGACGAAAGATTTTGTTGGAACCGTTTGTATACACTGTGTCCACAAAATACAATTATCAGATATCAATTTTTTCCAGTAGTATACGAGGTTTCTCAAAAAATATGAACTTTACTCAAGTGTAAAGTACCTTTAAATTTGACAATATCGAAAAATAGTATTTAAAAAAGTTCATCAGAACTAAAAACTACGTTCAAATATGAAATTGCATTCATTTACATTGAAAAAATAGGTTTTGTGCTTGTTTAATATTGTTTCTATTTTCCTAATAACGGTACCATATTTGCTTAAAATTCTAACAGACAGTTACTGTCAAACATTTGTAGCTATCAAACATCCATTAGTTTGTCAGAGCTATAATACACGTAACTACAGTAAAATTTGCATTGTTATTGTATCTAGAAATACCTTTCAAAAAATAATACATTTTTTCCATATAAATAGATAAAATCGTATATTTGAAGGTAGTTTTAAATTCTGATCAACTTTTATCTATAACACTTTTCGATATTGTCAAATTTAAAGTTACTTTACTCTCGAGTAAAGTTCATATTTTTTGAGAAACCTCGTATAATACTGGAAAAAATTGATATCTGATAATTGTATTTTAGATTTTAGAACATGAAGAACTTTTTATAAAGAATAACATTTTCTCCTAAAATTGATAATAAAAAAGTTTCCCATATAGTGCGAACTTAAGTGTACAAGTACAAGTGTATATCGATTGCTTGCACTAGGTAGTATATTCAAGTCAGATTGTGAATTCTGGTAGATTACCTAAAATTAACCGAAATGGTTTGGAGTTTATTCAATTTTCTGTGTGGTCTGAGATACTTAGTTGCTAAATTCTTGAACTAAAATAAACTTAAATAAAATGCATTGTCATAAATTTTCTCCATAATCTGCCCTATTCTGTAACTGAAGTGGAATCGAAATCTTGACAAATCGGAATGTTCACGTAACTTCGTAATGTTCACTGGATGTCGGGTATGTGCGCTTCAATCTCGCAAAAGCTTTCAAAGATAATTTGGTCAGTCGAGAAAGTATGTTAAATTGAGCGGGTTTCATCGCATCTCTCGAAAGCGATTCCTTTGTCTATACAAATGCTGTGAAACGTTTTCGATACAAATGTATAGTGTCACATAAATTTCCAACGAATTTAACAGTAAGGATAATAAAAAATTTGCTTTTTGATGCAGACGTGAACTGTAACTGTCAAATAAACGAGCTTGTAAACATCCACCTTTATTGTATACAATTAACTTCCTTCCGTGGAAAATTTAAAACAGTGCCTATAAATACTGCGAATCACAATGTTCGTTCACATTATTCCATTAAATTATTTAAATTATATTATTTATTTGACAGAATTTGTTTCCATTGAATCATGTTGATTATTCAACAATATAATTACGAAATGAACTGGACGCAATCGATATTGAAACAGACTTTAAAGGATTAAGTATTTTTTCAAATAATTGTATTTTGTACATAGATGAGTGGAATGACAAAACATTAAAGGAGTAAGGTGTAATTTACAAGTCATTTCCTTCTATATAAAATATTACCTTAGTTCCGAAAGGATCGATGATCAGTGCTGACTATCGGTCGCCACCGATTATTGCTGTAAAAAAATTGCTTTTACATTTATGCGTATCATCACATTTATTTGAATATTAGAGTTCATTAGAATTGTTGTCGATTCGTCTAAAAAAAGATGAATGCAAAGACAAAATAAGAAACCAAACTCAGAAACATTTGGGCCTATCATCTCTATATTTATAAAAACCAATAAAGAGTGCTTTCGACAATATTTATTCTCAAATTCAATACCCACGCTTTTCTTATGACAAAGTGGCGTTCCGTCAAATGTTATAAATTTTGGATATGATGTTGTACTCGACTTCTTGACCAAAAGTGTCCATGGGACCAATTCAATCCTATTACTAGTTTCTGATATACAGGGTATTAAAGTTGAAAAATCCTTGGCAGCACCCACGTCCACCTAGATTGCACGAACAGCCAGTACTGATTTTCGGTCCTTTCTAAATTGCATCTTTTCTAAGATTTGTCTTTGGTACACTTTAATATAACTTCTGCTTACAATCACATTTTCTCATGCATAATCGATGCGTACCACTAGATACGTTTTCTTAAAAAGCTCTACCTTTTATAAACCTGGAATAAAAAAATTGGTAATAATAAAATTTTGCATCATCTGTTGATAGATATTTGTTAATATCGATCAGGAAAGTTCATTTCGTAAAAAGTTTTTTTCTTAACATTCGGTGCACGTCTCAAAAGTATACTTTCTGAACTTAACTAACTGACGAATTTCTATGGTAGATGTGTAGATATAGATATGTTTAATTTCCAGTTGATAATTAATTATAATTAAACTTGGTGTCAGAAAAGTACTTCTTCTACTTATAGTAAGTATATTATGCAACAAGGTGGTGAAGACTATTATTATTAACCGAGTACCAAGATTATTTCGCGAGTGGCTTTGCACCGAGCTGATTAAGGTGCGAGGTTTATAAATGTCTTCAACACCATGGTGCATATACAATTTTTTCTACTACTAGCCAAATTTAACACAAAAATTAAAAAGAATTCACAAACTTACCACGAGAAGCGCTTACTCCGTCGTCTGACTGACAAGTACACTGTCAGTTTTCGATATACAGGGTGTCCCAGGAGTTCGTACCAAACGCCCTTCGTTAACGAACTATAGGGCTCTAAAGTTGGAAATGAAAAATGGTTTTTTATTTACAATGATCAAATGGCTGATTGAAAATTGGTAATATTTTAACCGTTAATGAACACCATAATTACACACTTTTCGGCGTGATATACAAGTCTACAACATACTTGTGAACTCAGGTAGGTACCTACTAAGTTAAATGGTGGATACGCCATATTTTTTGCAAGCTAAACTTATTTCAGTTATAGTCTTTCTAATGTTAATGTGATGACCCATATTTTCAATCCCTTTGAAGAAAAAAGCTGCCCAATGGCGTGCCTAATTTTTTTTTATAAGTTCGAATATTGTGAAATAATGTTTTTTAAATTTAATTCAAATTAATATAGTGGATTAAAATTAACCTGCATCAAATTTGTGATACAATTTTTTGTAAATAATGCTCATTTAGCCAGACAATCTGAGAAGATTGTTCTGTTTGAATCACGGTACCCTTTTATTTTGCGCAAATACTCCTGTCTAAGCTCAACGATACGCCTAGATTCCATTATAACCATGCGATTATCTAACTTCTTATTATTTAAATCCACAATTTAATAAAACCGCGCACAGTGTTTCTAAACATTGATAGTTATATTCAGGAATATCCCGCAATTTATCGCGAATCAGTTCTAGAGTTGGTACCATATTGTCCTTATAAAACCTGTAAACAATCCGTTTAATAACATGTTTCGTAGCATTGTGAACCTTACTCAGTTTTTGATTTGAACGTTTTCGCTTTAAAGAATGATCCGTAACAGTGCCTAGTTTGATTACTTTGTAAATCGTTGTAAACCCGATTTTCGTCAATTAGTAAATTCTCACGATAACCGCATTATCAGAAATTACAGAATTTTCTTTTTTCAAACACGCGTACATATTTAAAACACTGCGTTGACACTGAACATGTAAATCTATGTTTTTAAATTCGGCCCTATCATCATCATTTATTGCTAAGTCATTTGCATTTGTTTGTGGCGCCAAATTATTAGATTCCCGCGCATCATCTTGGACTGTCGTTTCAAATGGTCTCCAAAATGGCATTTTAATTAATTACAAATAAATTATATTCATAAAACTCACCCCAACGTCTATGAACAAATATTATATTGATATCAATTCACTTAACTCTCTCGACCAAGAAATTAGATACTACTATTATTTTAAATATTTCTTTAAAACAAAATTCACACACGAAAATGGAGTAGGTGCATCCGTTATTGCACCTACCGAGTCCATCAAAATCAAACTACCTCCAATTGCGAGCGTCCTCACTGGTGAATTATATGCAATTTATCAAGCGTTGCTTTTTGCGAGTAATGTGGATTCCCAGCAGTTTTTAATAATTACTGACTCCCTAAGCTCCATCGATAGTATCCAGCACATGTATCCCTCAAACTCCTTGGTACAAATAGTTAAAAACGAACTTTTCCAGCTACAAGAGGCCCAAAAATCTGTTAAATTCATATGGGTACCCTCTCACGTTGGAATTCCCGGGAACGAACAGGCAGACACAGAAGCAAGGGAATCAATCCAGGACCTCAATTCTCTCACAGTCTCAAAGGTTTCTGTTTTGGATGCAAAAAACTTCGTTAAACATTCAGTCTATAAATACTGGCAAGACCGTTGGACTGAATCAAACTCTAAGCTCCGCAGAATAAAGAAATACGTGAGCCCCTGGAGATCATTCCCGATGAGAAGAAGAGAGCAATCGATCTTATCGCGCCTCAGAATTGGACATACAAGATTCTCCCATGACTATCTTATGTCCCACTCCCCAGCTCCAGTGTGCGACAGCTGCAATCAGCCTCTGACAGTAAGTCACGTGCTATTGGAATGCGAAAAGTTCCGGCTACAGAGGCAAATCCATAACATCCCCGATCAAATAGGAGAGGCACTTGGTGAAAACTGTGATGTGCCTCAGCTAATGGACTTTTTGAAATCCATTCAAATAATAAATAAAATTTGACGAGCTACTTTTATAGTTTAATATTTCAGTAAATCCAGAAATAATGTAATTTGATTTAGGTTAATACCATGTCTCACTTACCTCTGTAACCAATGTTAATCTGTAATTTTTGTTGAGCGCTAATAATCCTAGGGATTGATGCGCATTATATGTATAATAAAAAAAAAAAAAAAAAATTCACACACGCCCCTGAATCGAGACAGAATACTAATATGCTAATATCTCTCTAATATCGCAGGCCACCCTCGGCGCTAAATTTTTTATATTACACTGGTCCGCCTTAGTAAGTGATCCGCTACTCCGTTATATTATAGACAATAATTTAACTTGTTGATTGTATTAGCTCGAATGATCTCGAACACGTGTGCTGCGTTTCCAGATATACAAAATTTTCTTAAATATAGTAGGCATACAAAAAGTTGTTTTAATTAATTTCTATTTTTACAGCAATTTCGAGCGACTTTTTTTAATGCTTACTAAGAAATTTATATTATGTATTGTTTTTAAATATTTCCAAACTAGCTTTCTGAGAACATCACGAGCTAACAGTTTACTGTAGTAATGGGAAACATTTGTATAGTGAGCCCAACAATTTTAGAAAATATATCTGAACATTGCTTTATTCTATGGTCATTACACTGAGAATAGAAAGACTTTATAAATGCAATATTCTATCACCTCCCAAGTTTTTGGTACGAACTCCTGGGACACCCTGTATTATGAACGTACTCGTTATGTCATCAGTCATTTTTGGTTGAGCGCTAATTTTGGAAAAAAAAATTAATTTTTATTCATATAATCTTATCTTGATAGGTAATTTCAAGCAGCAAATATGTTGAAGACAATCTCCTGGGTATACAAAATTATGTTGACTAAGTTTTTGTTGAACTACTATCCCTGAATTCTCAAGAAATTTAAATCTGTCCATTATTGACCTAGGTTAATAATAGAAAATTATTAACCACTAATAGAGAAATTCAACTCCTCAGTTGGCTAGAAGAAGCAATAATTGTCATCTTCACAAATAGTAATAGATCAAAGTTTTTTTCTCTGCTGAGCAAGATGCGAAGCATCATGAGATGATAAGTTGACAAAATCTCCTTTATCATGATTTATACACTATGTTTTCCACTACTAAGTAATAATTTTCACGAAATTCATTTTTGGACTCACTTTATTTGTGAAGATGCAATGGAGGACTTCGTCACAAGCTGACAACTCCAAAAAATTTTGGAATTTTCTTCCACTGAAGAAGGGAAATTTTAGAATCAATTTCATGTTTATAGGTTCGCTTTGTTTATAAATATTCGTAAATTTTCTTCTCGACTCTTCAAATCAGGTAATTGAATCCATACGATCTTTACAAATATCGATATTTGAATCCAATTACCTAATTTGAAAAACCGAGAAGGCTCAGTTTAAGGATATTCATAAATAACGCAGTGATAGCGATGAAATATTATTTTTCCACTACTAGCTGTGAAGATGACAATTATTGCTTCTTCTAGCCAACTGAGGCCCAGTTTATCAATAGCCAATATTATCCATCAGTCAAGTATCCGTCGGGTAAAAGTAACTATAGTTCCAGTTTGTTTGGAAGCGGTTTATCAACTCGTTTTTATTCTCTAGTTTGTTAACTAACAGATAATGAAAGTTGGCAATGCTGACGAATGAATGTAGGCAATCTCATTGGTTGTTACAAGAACAAGGTCATGTCACATCAATTGATATTTTCGTTAGGTTATTGGTGAAGGTTTATCCAAAGGTTTATGTATTTTTATTTTTCTTTCTTGAAGAGATTTTGGTTGTTGAAAAATATGAATTTTCTGAATGATTATATTCTGGATAGCGACGAGGACGAGAATATTGTGCATGTTGTTGAGTACGAAAGAAGACCTTATACATTTAGGGAAAGAGTGGACAACTTCGAAAAGTGGGATGACCAGGATTTTCATGCAAAATTTAGGATGAAAAAAGAGACTGTTCTGTAAATATTAGAACTGATTGAGGATTCACTTGAGTGTCGAACTGCTGCTTTACCCTGCATCCAAGCCTCCTCTTTTGATTTCCAGGTTGCCCCATCCTATTTTTTATTTTCTATTACAGTTCTATGTTTGTAATTTTTAGAAGCAAACTTCTCTCCTCTGCTGTGAAATTGCATCCTCTCTTCTTAGTAGTAAGGAAATTTGACAACACCACAACGAAATCAAATCAAAACAACCCTAACGAATAAAGTGAGGTTATGTAATAGACCTTAACCTCCAGATATCGGATAAAGTTATTCTGTTGTTGATAAACCAACCTTTCCAAAATAACTGGTGGTTGCATTAACTGACGGATAAAATTGCTATTGATAAAGTTGAATTTCTTTGTTGGTGGGTAAAAATTGTTTTATTATCAACCTAGGTCAATAATGGACAAATTCAAATATTTTGAGAATTCAGGGATGGTTAGTAGTTCAACAAAAACTTGTGCAATATAATTTTATAAACCCAGGAGATTGTCTTTAACATATTTGCTGCTTGAAATCACCTATCAAGGTAAAATTATTTGAATAAAAATGCCATTAGTTTAAAATTCGCGCCCAACCAAAAATGACTGATGACATAACGAGTACCTTCATTGTTTATAAATAGAGGTTTTGTTGGTTCAAATAAACTTATTTGTT
>CAJUYI010001228.1:23261-38253 GCA_910591695.1 Galerucella pusilla
TTTTAATAACAAAAAATGTTCCGTACACTTGGATTGGTTGCAAATTTAATACGTGATATTAAATATTATATCGAAAACTTCCCCAAGTTTGCAGAACTTTTGGAATTTTTTTCACGACCATACAGCAAAAATTAATTTAATTGCAATTTTAACAATGTTCCGGACTTCGGACAAGGTTGAAAAATGAGATTTATTGTCGTCTCAATGTACCATTCACTTGACCGAAGTTTGAAAACTTTTGGAATTATAGTTAAATTTTCGATTTCGAATGTCAATAATGACTGGAGTATTATCAGAGGCACTTGGGGCATACGTGGTATGAATATCTGACGCGCTCGAGAATGCCCAAGTAACTGTTTTTTTTAACATTTTTGAAAAACCGTACACGCCATACCCACCGCTAAAATGGTTTTCTTTTCCAAATTACTTCATCTTTCGATTTTGATAGGTCTCGACGGCGCTCGAGAATATTTAGCGACCTCGCCTCCCTAACTATATCTTTACTGCTATAAACCTTTTCATTGAAATGAAAATAATTTTGATTTAAACAAACTCTTAATAGATAGAAGATTTAAACAAATTAAAGTGTTTTATTTCATCGTTTAGAAAGGATCTTCATCAAGTAAAAGCTTCATCTATTCAATTAGAGATATATTCTCCAAAACTTAGGTTCAGTGATGTATTTTGGACTGTCATAACTTTCCGGGTGCCATTATGTTAATCGAACAGTTTTTAAATGTTCCAATCCTAGTCCAGTAACTGAACACCTGAAAATATCGAAAGCTCCTGAAAAGTCGATGGAGACTTCACTTTGGGCTCAATTTGTAGGTCACGGCAGGTGTTTTTAAACGAGAAAAAATTTGATTGAGTTTACGAGAATGGCCCACTAAACCCTGGAAAACGGGTTTCTCGCTAATATCTGTCTAAATATGCATATTAGAGAACTTTTTCTCAAATAAAAAATGAAGATCGTCTAATTATCTACAAAAATGGACCCCGTCATTTTTTCGAAAATTCGATAGTTATCGAGATAATGAGACCTAAAAGTCTCCTCATTTCAGCTGCTGCTGTTCCTGTAGGAATTCTGCTGTCTATGCATTAACTTGTAAGCGGACGGACGAATTGTTCCATAACTCAGTAAAAAATTGACATTTTCCGATGATTCAAAGTTCATCACAATGGGAAGACCCGTAGCTATCATTCCATGTGATTTGCAGCTCGTTCGTACTTGACAAAAATATTTGAAAAAGCGGCCAAAATTTTTTTAAACAAGATTTTGAGACTATTTCATTAATTTGTTCCATTTTTTTTAAATAGTCTTTTATCCTAATATTTTCCGATTATGGAACCTTAGGAGGACTTGAATGATTACAGAAATATTTGTTGCGTTTTGATGAAAAATGGATTTGTTTAATTATTTATTTTAAAAAAAGTTAGGTTTTCACCAGTGTGATCAATTTCCTTGATTTCTGGAAAATGATTGGATTTTATTAAAAATCAAAACATACATTCGAAAACTAGACACTCTAATCTACAAAATGATGTGTATTGAAAAGCAATATATAGGATGATAAATTTTTCCACAGATTGTACAGAACTCCGAAAACGGCTGAAAATGTGAATAAACAAATCAATTTTTTATCAAAACGCAAGAGAGATATTAAAAAAAATTTCTGAGATCATTCAAGACCTCCTAAGGTTCCATTATGAAAAAAATAGGATAAAAGACTATTTTTTTTTAAATAAGAACAAATTAATGAAATAGTCTTAAAATCTTGTGGAGAAAAACTTTGACCGCCTTTTTAAATATTTTTGTCACGTACGAACGAGCTGCAAGTCACATAGAATGAGGTCTTCCCATTGTGATGAACTTTGAATTAATGTCAATTTTTTGCCGAGTTATGGAACAATTATTCATCCGCCCTCTTACAAGTTAATGCATGTTCAGAATTCCTACAGGCAGAGCAGCAGCTGAAATCAGGAGACTTTTAGGTCTCATTATTTCGATAACCATCGAATTTTCGAAAAAAATGATAGGGACAATTTTTGTAGATTATAAGACGATCTTCATTTTTTATTTAAAAAAACTCTAAGTCGCATATTTAGCCAGATATTAGCGAGAATCTCGTTTTCCAGGGATTAGGGGCCCAAAATGAAGTCTCCATCGACTTTTCAGGAACGTTGTCCCTTCATTTACTGGACTATCAAATAACATTCTGTTTTCACCCAGAGTTTCCTATATACTATTTTTATATGAACACAGTAACATTTTTGGGAAATAACTACCTTAAAAGATATTATAAAGTTGCACATTTGAGGTTCAAATATAAACTTTATTTAATAAAGTATCAATCAGTTTATATACGCCTATTCCCAGCGGATTAGTTACTAAACGCATGATATCATTTGTCCTAATAATAATAATTTCATTTTCATTAATACTATTCTCTCTAAATTACAGTTTCCATTAAAATATTTCATAATAGTTGTATTAACAAAATTATCAATGGCATTGTTTTAATACTATTTTCAACACCGTATTTCGAATTATTTCGAGAATGAATGAAAAAGTGGAAATTCGTCAACCAGTGTGCAGGAAACATCAACCATCATTATTTTTTCCGGGTATATTTGTAATCTCACATTTTGGTAGCCTCTGTGTCTTCTGATTTCATACATATGGTTAGTGACCTTTGAACCCGCACGATAAGAGCGCTTTTGACTATACACATTTATTTCTACTTTCTGATGAGTTTTCCGGGGATAAAAAATATCTAGAAACAAGGATTTATTTTGATTGTGGAACTATTCTTTCAAAATATTTTTCCAAATAGACTACCACTGATTTTTCCAAGCTAATACCTTCAACTTTGTCTCCATTCTTTTTCTTTTCCATGATAAATTTGGAATTGTAAACCGTAGTACACTTTAAGAGCTGCAACCCAGGTTTTGTTTCCAAAACCCACTGATTATCTTCGTGTTTTCAGTATAACAGGGGATCATAGATTCATCTACAGAGCATCTTTAAAATGTTTGATTCCAGTGATGCCAACTTGGGGGGTTTTCCCCCTAAATTTAAGGAGAAAAAATCTATACAGGGAGTTTTTTAGGGGGAATAATTTTTTGGGGGTATTTTTAAATTGTGTTTTTTTATTGTATTACTCTCCATACTTGTATTCAATAAAAGTTTATAAAAAAATTTGAATTGATCAAATGATACTACTGTCATTGATGGTTACTAAATGGTGCTGAATTAGCAAAATGATGTTTAATGATATTTATTAGTTATCTTTAATATATTATTCATTTAAATAGTATATTAAGTATTAAGAACGGTAAGGGTTGTTTACCGGTCGACTCCAATTTTGCTGTGGACCAGTATTACCCTTAACGTTCGAGATGCTTATATCATTTTTTGCGCGATCGTATTGAAATAATTAAATTTCGAATGAAATAATGTAAATTTCTTCGAAATGAACGAAATGTCAAAAGTGACATTTACACTTCTTGATCAGTTTAAAATATATTTTTTGCGCGATCGATCTTTTTTGTTTATTTACAGCATCGGTTATCAGGTTGGTAGGTTGTGTTTACTGGTTTCTAAGTCTAACACGTCGGTAAGTGATTTACTTACCGTTCAGACGTCGGTAAGTAAACTACGTCTTAGCCCTACATACATTTAAGTGGTCCTAAATAATATATTACTTCATTCATTACACAAGAGAGACAAAAAAATAAGAAGATTGATATTTTTTAATGAACAGAATCGAACAGAACAATATAAAAAGTAATAAATAGCATGAAAACAATTTCACCAAAATGCAAATTATATTTTAAACTGATCGAGAAGTATAAATGTCACTTTTGACATTTCGTTCATTTCGAAGAAATCTAAATTATTTTATTCGAAATTCGAATATTTCAATACGATCGCGCAAAAAATGGTATAAGCATTTCGAACGTTAAGGGTAATACCGGTCTCCAGCAAAATTGGAGGCTGAGCGTAGCGTCGACCGGTAAACAACCCTTACCGTTCTTGATACTTAATATACTATTGGTTTTTTTTGGTGAAATTTATTTATTTATATTTATCACTTTTTATATTGTTCTGTTCTGTTCATTAAAAAAATATAAATCTTATTTTTTTTGTTCCTTTTGTGTAATGAATGAATTAATATATTATTTAGGACCACTTAAATGTATGTAGGGCTGAGACGTCGGTAAGTAATTTACTTACCGACGTGTTAGACCTAGAAACCAGTAAACACAACCTACCGACCTGACAACCCATGTTGTAAATGAACAAAAAAGATCGATCGTTCCAAAAAATTTTTAGGGGGAATTCTTAGTAATTGTGGTGATTTTAGGGGTTTTTGATTGGGGTTTTAAGGAGATAAATTTCTGAGAGTTGGCATCACTGTTTGATTCTAAAAATTTCAAAATGCACTCAAACTGAGACCAGTTTACCTCGCCAACACTGGTTGGATTGTGCCTTGAAGATACCCTTTGTGAAAATATCGAAATACTCTAAAACGGTCTTTGTGCCGCCTAGAATTTCACACTAATTTATTATGGACATCTTCGGCGGCATCCCAATATAATCGTCGTTGAGTTAATGGTACAAATCTACTCAAAACTAGAATTCGAATGAACGCAAACATCTCGTCGAAATCACTAGCGTCTAGCCGGTCACGCAGAATCGGTCCCGAACGCTTACTGGCTCACACGAGAGCTTAGTAGTTGAGGTGCGCATGCGTCCAAGCAGCCTTTAACCACAGAGTATACCATCTCACAAGAGACGAAAGCTTTGTCGGCTCCTTTGAAGTCGAACTTACAGGATATTGAGCGAAAATACGTCGAGGCATTGACACATAAACTACTTGATACACTGAGAAAAGTAACACTACACTAAGAAAAATAGTAGTGTTGATGAACATCTTCCCAAGGTCTATAAAATATTTTTTCAACTACTAACATGAACACCTTATTAATAATCCCATGTGTGTAATGAGAAGTGGCTCAATTTTAACCTAATCTTAAAATAGTACACGGTGAACTGAGGGGAATGAACGGAAGTGTCGACCTGACATTGACAGATAAACTAATTAATTCACGCATTTGCACACAAATTTGCGATCACGAAAACTACTTTCTTTCGCCTCTTGTTAGATGGTGTACTCTGTGCTTCAACCTATTCGATGTGACTGAATGTGAGCAGATTAGGTCAGTTGGTAGGATACTGAGTTTACAAACCAGATATCCTAGGTTCGAAACTCAGTTTTGATCTGGGTTTTTTTGTTTTTAGTTTTTTATTTCTTATTTTCTGATAGTTTTATACATAGTTACACTTTGATCAACCGGGTTTGGGCCTGGGTTTTCTTGTTTGTTGGAAAAATGGTCGATTCCCTTCCACCTACCTATCGTTCATCTTCGAGATCGATGCTGCGTGACCGGCTAAACGCTTATGTCGAGATCCACTTATAAACTTTCTTTGCTTTTTTGCGGCTTACGTACAGGTAAACCGCACTAAGTATTCGACCATGTCTAGTGTCAATAAGCACAAAAAACTTGCAAGGGCTCCTATAATCGGATAAGGTTACACAGCTTTAGGAATTATTGCTTCACTTCTCAAATGAATAGTTTCCGATGAAGCTTCTGTCTAGATCGTGGCATTCCTCATCTCCTGAATCTTCAGCACCGTGCTCGGGTGACAAAAGTAAATTCCAATTCTATCTAGTATTTCATCAACCTTGCCTATTGCCTATATTTTTTATTTCATGTAAAAGCTACGCTGTCGTAAGCGATCGGTACATGAAAGAAAAATGTATTCGTCAAGCGCTAGGGGTCGATAACGACCCAGTTGAGTTCGTGCATGCTCTACGTGTCAACTATGCAAAATTGAAACAAATTAGAATAACCAATACTTGAAGTGATTCTTGATAAACTTCGTTCGTAGAGGAAAATCGATTTACCGATGTCGAAGTGATGACATGGTTCACGGTAAAAAGTTGAGATAAATAATTTCTCCAACCAAGCAACGTAAACAAAACTCAATTATTACCGTGTGACCTACCTAATAATGTCGTTAAGGATATGGATAAATATTCATAATACTTTTTTGTGTATAGAATTGTTATGGCTTTACCGTGAGTCTGATTAAAAGAGGTAACTCGCTATATGTCAGAAGCTACAGTGCCTACCAATAAGTTTCTCAATTATTTTCAACATGAAAGAAGAAGAAGCTATTGGACTGAATGACTCTAGCTGGGAATCACCCTTACCTGGTTTGGGGCTCTTTTCCAAGCACTTGGAATGTATCCAATTGCCAGTGATGCTCTGAAGAGCCTACAAAGTACTGGAGATAGGTGTATTTGCCCCTGCTGGAGATGCGCTTAGATTATACCATCTGATCCAGGACCTTTATATGGCTCAACCGAGTTAATAGTCCAGTTCACTGCGCACTGAGCTATTACTTCATTAGCAGCACTTCAATCCCCTTTCCTGTCTCTACGGAATCTGGTAGATGTGCCAGCAGTAGAATCTGCAATGTCTCGCTATCAGTTTCCGTGCATAATCCATTGGGTTTTAAGATATTTGACATGGGATTGATTGAATCTTTGGGAAGGTTTTTCTGGAATCGAGGTTGTTTCCACCACACCACATAATTTAATCCAGGACTTCTTTTTTGCTGTCCTATTCTGATTGTTGTAAGCAGCCAGAGTGGAGTAATATTCTTTCCACTCTCCTGTCCTTTTCGCACTGTTAATCAGGTTGAGAGCTCTTGATTTTAGTTTGGTGAGTTCCTTGTTCCACCAGGTTAGTTTATTCCCAGAGGAACGGGTTACCTCAGAGTACTTGTTGTGATAAGAGAGTTCGATGGCCTAGCGAAGCTGTTCGGAGCAAGCTCTGTATATCATCACTGTTTTTTCTTTTATTTTTGCCATTCCTTAGTAGGTGTTCAAGGTCATTTCTGTATTTCTCCCAGTTGGTGATTCTGGGATAACATTTCGGAGATTTACCTACAATCTGAAACAATCGACGTTAGTATGGGATTCTAAAACAAAATCTTTTGTGCACCGACTTGTTGGTATCAAACTGCTTAAAAACACTCTCCTCAATAGAAAGAAAAACTGTCTGTGATCTGAATTTTCGGCCAATTAGGTTTGGACGGCAATGAAAAGTGAGGGTGCCGCAGGCTGCTTTGTATGACCAGAACCTGGTGCCATAGACATATCAGTGGGATTTACGAAATAAATAACTCGACTGCGAGTGTAGTTTCAGACCTCTGGCTAAATTTATCAGTTCATCCAAAGGCATTTATACATCCTCCGAAGAATGTTACCAAACAATTGTTCGGCAGCGTTTATCTCTCATGTCCTAAGACGTTGTCCACCAAATAAATAATTGATGAGCTTTGCAAATTAACCGTAATGTTTGTAATACAGGGTGTTTCATTGGGAAAGAGCCTAACTTTAACTGTAGATGGAGATCACTTTGGTGCTTCCAAAAACCTATTAGTCCATTGAAAAGTTACATTTGGGGTTGCGTTTTTTAGAGGACGCAATTTTATTTTTTTGATATGTAGGGGGGTCAGTGTAAAGCTAAAACCAAGTTTGTGGGGTCGCGACCCTTGTCCCACGGCCACCATCTTGAAAATAGGGGTTGATATGGTTTTTACGATATATCTCTTAAACTATTCATTTGATAGGAAAAGTTCGTTAACGTTTTTTGTTGCAAATTAAATTCTCTACAAATTTGGTCCAGTAACTTTTTGTCTTAGAACTATAAATAAAAAAGTTATAAGCGAAAATCTTCAGGAATTCGAGAAAAAAATTTATATTTTTCGATGTAACTTTTTTTTTATCATTTTACGAAAAAATGATATCAGACCATTTATTCGCATCATTTTTTCATTAAGTCAATAGCTAAGGTTTTACAGCGCTCCGAAGTGAGTACTATTTTTAAGTACTCACTTAAGCGAGCTGTGTCTTGTGTTGGAGGAAGTGAAGATAAGTTAAATGTACTTTTTGTCACTGCCTTGGCGAATTGTTTGTATCTTAGGCTGTCAAGAGAATTATCATCTTTATTACCACCTTATAAAGAGATAAAAAAACGTTCACCAATTACAGTGAGCAAAGCAGGGTCAACTCTCTTGTTGAGAAACAAAGCCGTTCCACTTGCAAACTCTAAATGTTTCTCCAGGGTTTTCACAAATTTCATTTTACCGATATTGTAAGGAGCTGAAGTTGTGTCACATCCGGAAAAAGCATGAAGAAACAGCAAGTTATCCGCAATGACATCTCCGTACATAAAACAGATTTAAAATTATTTCAAAAATCAATAATTGTTAAATCCTGTTATGGAGTGAAAAAGAGTCAATAATTAATTTTTAGTAATATTGCAAAATTTATAATTAAAAAAATTATAATAAAATAAAAAAAAAACAATAACTGATGACATATTATTAGTACACATGTATTAATATAGATATAGTTAAGAGTACTTAAAAATAGTACTCACTTCGGAGCGCTGTAAAACCTTAGCTATTGATGCGAATAAAAGTTGTTCCTCAAAAAACGATCTACAAAAATGGTCAGATATCATTTTTTCGTGAAATTATAAAAAAAATATAAATTTTTTTCTCGAATTTCCGAAGATTTTCGCTTATAACTTTTTATTTATAGTTCTACGACAAAAAGTTACTGGACCAAAGTTGTAGAGAATTCGATTTGCAACAAAAAATGTTGACACATTTTTTTTATCAAATAAATAGTTTAAGAGATATATCGTAAAAACCATTTCAACCCCTATTTTCAAGATGGCGGCCGTGGGACAAGGGTTGCGACCCCACAAACATGTTTTTAGCTTTACACTGACCCCCCCTACACATCAAAAAAATTAAATTGCGTCCTCTAAAAAACGCAACGTAAGGCCTAAAAAATGTAACATCTCAATGGACAGTTAATGTGTTTTCGGCCCTTCATAAATTCATCCTATTTCTTTGGAACCTCATAACTTCCGAGTTATCCTGTATATTATCTTGAAATTCAGTACACGTAATAACCATTACCTAGAAACTCCATCCAAAGCATCTCCATAAAGATAATGCAAGTCCGGCTTAACAAAAAATTTCAAAACTCGTCTTTCCTAAAAACAATACCCTGTATATAGATTTTTTTGAAATTTCTCTTCATAATTGGAGAGAGTATAAAAAATAAAATCTACATATTTCCTTTTTATTTTTCCGCAGACAATTTTACTACCAAAAATGTACCGTCAAAGTAATAATTTATGCACGTTTTGGGAATTAACAATGGTATCGGAGCTGTTTTTTTTATTTTTAGCTTAAAATTAAATATATTTAATGCATTTAGAGAAGCATCCTAGAAATTCAATTGAGTTTGTACGTTTACGAGTACAGACCACTAAAAAATTTGATTGCAGGGCCGTACTTAGGACATACTCATTAAATATGTTTCGAATATTTCGAACACCCTGTATAAAGATATGTATCTGGAAACTATGTACTTTAACATTTGAAATAAGAAGAGTAAAATACGAGAAATAAATTTATACTTCAAAAAACAGAGAGATTTTTATTAATTTTTTTAATTGACCTGAAAAGAAAACAAGAAAACAATATTGTCCAAACGAAGCAAGTCTATCCTACAAAAATTGCAGTATATATTCATTTCTCGTATTTTACTCTTGATATTCTAAATGTAGAAGTGCATAGTATGCAGATACATATCCTTATACAGGGTGTTCGAAATATATTGAATTAATATTTCTAAGTACAGACCAGTTATCACATTTTGAAGTGGTCTGTACTCGTAAACGTACAAACTCAATTGAATTTCTAGGATGCTTCTCTAGATGCATTAAATAGATTTCATTTCAAGCTAAAAAATAAAAAAACCTCTCCGATACCATTGTTAACCCCCAAAACGTGCATAAATTATTACTACTTTGACGGTAAATTTTTGGTAGTAAAATTGTCAGCGGATAAATAAAAAGGTAAGATTCATTTTTTCATACTCTTTCCAATTATATAGAGCAATTTCAAAAAAATCTATACACAGGGTGTTGTTTTTAGGAAAGACGAGTTTTGAAATTTTTTGATAAGCCGGTCCTGCATTAACTTTTTGGAGATGCTTTCGATTGAGTTTCTAGGTAATGGTTATTACGTGTACCAAATTTCAAAATAATATACAGGATAACTCGGAAGTTATGAGGTTCCAAAGAAATAGGATACATTTATAAAACACCCTGTATCTCGGTTATGAAGTGCAGAAGACACATTAAATATAGGTTTTTGGAAGCACCAAAGTGATCTCCATCTACAGTTAAAGTCAGGCTCTTTCCCAATGAAACTCCCTGTATTATTATCCATATTTTCCACATCTGATGTAACTTGCTTATCGGTTTTTCTGTTTATACAGGGTAACCCCTCATTATTTACTGGATAAAGGTGGGAAATCTTACTTTAGCGATCAGTTTTCATAAAATTTTTTTAGTTATTACATGAGAGAATGAGAGAATTTTACGAATAAAAATTAATTAATTAATATTTAATGCAGGGAGAGATTCTTCTCAAAGTGCATATTTACGTATCCTGTTAAATATAAGGTATTATCATAAACTTATTTATAATCTTATAGTATAGTTGCATTAGGGTCAATTCTATAAGTGGTGGTTCAAAATTAACGGTACGCCGTTATATTTGACAAAGTTTCCGCTATTATAAATGTTTTAATATATACAAAGTCAAGATTATGATTTAAATTTCAACATGTATGGTATCCAATAAAGAGTTTTCCGTTAATACTTTAAAGCTTAATACGCATACAGACTAGCAAAAATGGGTTAGAAAATTGTCTTATTTTTAATTGTGCGTTAAAATTTAACATTTGCTTACAGAATTGCTCCTATTGTCAGTAAAAAACTCCCTGGATTAAATGTTAACCTAAAAATGGGACTTACTTCGAAAATAATTAATATTCTAACCATAAAATAGATTAATTGCATGCGGTGTCTGTCGGCTATCTGTTATTAACCTAACATTTTCAACCCGCTGGGCATTTTAGGGTGAAATGATCGATCGCATCGAATACCATGTCGAACATGCAGTGGATTACGTACAAACGGCCACCCAAGATACTAAAAAGGCTTTACGATATCAAAGTCGTGCCAGACGGGTGAGTCATTTCCTTAACTATCAATAACACTGTGTTGAAGACTGCTTCTGATTTAGTTTTATGTTTCAATTCCACCTTCCTATTATTTTCCTTACATCCTCGTCAACCTTTTATCGTCGTAAACTATTTTATTTTGCTTTGCACATAATCTAACTGTTCTTACTAATAACTGACTACTTATATGTGCCTTTGTCACTTTTTGGGTTTTAACTGTTTTGTATATATATTTATATTGTTGCGATGTTCTTTTCTCTGTTGTACTCTCTTTGTGCCCCTTTGTACTGTATCCTCTCCCATCCTGACGTATCCAAACTAGGGAGAACTTGTGGATAGAGTGGAGTACCATGTTGAGAGTGCACAAAATCATGTACAACAAGGTCGCAGCGAACTGGTCGAAGCAAGAGTATACCAAACCAAAGCCAGAAAGGTAGGTGATAGAGTAGATTAAATAGAGAAAATGCTTTTTAAATACTTTTTAATTTTTTTTAAAGGTCAAACAAAAATTTGCACCCTGTCTGTTATTTCAGTTGAAAAGGACCGCTCATTTCTCGGTTACGATCTACTGTACAAAAGTGTCCATCACAAATTTTTTGTCCAGTAGCCAGTTTGCAAAATTTATTCGTGCAGGGAATTCTCCATCCAGTATAGCACAAACTTTTTGAAAGTGTAACGGATGAAGGTTTTTTCGCCTACTTTTCTGAAAGCTAATCTTAATAATATGAACACTGAAAATAGGCCGGAAAGTATTGTTCAGCAGCCCAAGGGCAAAATAGCAGTTCACCTAACTAGTGCGGAAATAGATATTGACTATATCAAGTGTCGTAAAGATTCATATTACGAAATGAGATGGGAAATTTGTTTACCCATTGAATATCGTAATATGAATTTACGATACGAATATAGTACATTATTTTACCTACTACCAATAATGTTAATTATTTACTCAAAATATTCAATAGTCAATATTCCTGAAATTAATTTTAGGTATTAGAATCATGTAACAAGCAAGCGTTGCGCTCATTGTTGATTTATTTTGCGAACTGTCAATTTCTACGCGTTCACTTCAGATTGATATAATTGTATCGACATGAGTTCCGACTATGAAAGTGTAAATTCTGACATAGAACTTGCTGCAAATAATGCAATACAAACCCTAGTACCCGCTAAATCCTGGAATAGATACGAAAAAGTCACTCATTCTGCAAACTGTCAACTTTGACACGTTCATTCCAATTAATTTCACTTTACCGCACTAGTGCGGTAAAGTATCTCATTACGAAACTCATATCAGTACCGTAATGTTTGATATTACATATTGGTAGTAGGTAAAGTCACTCTACGCACTTGTTAGGTACACTATTTTTTCTACTAACAATAAGAAAAAACAAAAGTTAACATTAATTTGACGAGGCTCATACCACAGTATAGAAACGAATCAGTAGTATAACTCTTATAAATTTTATTCATAAATTGCCAGAGCTATTGATGACCTTGAACGAATCGCTTTACGATTCATTTTACCATAGGCGTAGGTGGCATGAGTTTTAAAATTAAATTAAAATATTGATATATACGTTTTTTTATTGAAAATTATAGCAGAATTGTAATGGGTCACATGTGGCCTAAGTGCTGTGTTTCCTACACTCACCATTCCTACTCTAAAGATACAGAAATACAGCAGAATTTCTCAATTTGTTAAACTAAAACCATGTAAATATATGTTTGAAATATTCAAATGTCAGTTCCCCAAAAACCCAACAAATATATTTTTCTACTAGCGTGCCGAAAAGTCCACTTTTCCGCACTCTTTTTAGTGCAGAAAGAGTCACTTTTTCGCACTAGTGCGCGAAATGAATTTGTCAAATTTTTGGGGAATATACTGACATTTGAACATTTTAAATATATATTTGTTTGATTGTAGTTTGCCAAATGACTGAGAAATTGATAAATTTATTATTAGGTATTCTGCTATAATTTTTGATGAATAAAAACTTATTTTTGAATAATTTTTTAATGGCCTAAGTATAAGCCTAGTCAAATGAATGTCAAATAATAATAATTTCTATATAAATGTTTCTTTTGGGCTATTTTCAGCATGCTAGTAGAAAAAATAGTGTACTTAACACGTGCGTAAAGTGACTTTTCCGCACGCGTTGTTCGGCCATCTGCACTTTCGTACTAGTTAGGTAAACTACTATTTTCGCACTAGTGTGGAAAAGTGAACTTTTCCGCACGCTAGTTAAAAAAATTCATAACGCCAAGATTTTTGAAGTCTTTCACCATTTGTCACTTGATAACTTTGACGTTTCTCGAGCAGTTTTCAATCAAACGTCAGTTTATGTCAAAGTTTTTTGTTAATTTTGGTTTATTCGCTACGCATCTAATAGTATTCGGTTGCTAAAGCTCATTTTCTTCCCTAGTGACACGATATGCTATTTTTTGTAGGTTACATAGCCACGAGACTTCTACAACTAAACTTTGGTCTCTATTCAATTTCGCCCAAAATATAATTCTTGTTATCTCTGTAAGATCCGTTCGGATGCACTTCGCCATAAATTGAATGTATATCAGCAATTTATCTCAATTTACAGTTTGAAGTTTGTAGGTAGAAGTTTTTTTATGATAAGACAGCGTCATCTTAAAAGGGCGCAAGCTCCTCAAGTTGGAACTTTTTGATAAAGGCAAATTGGATAAGTTGGACAAAAAACACATCTAGTTTTGCTACATCATAACAGTTGACCTAATTACTGTTTGACCACAAAAATTTTAATTCTACTAATTTCATTGGAAGTATCACAAGAAACTATTTTGTTTACGAATGAATAATTGAAGCATTTTCTCTAATTTGTTTGCATCTATCCACTATAAATATGAACCCATTTCATTGTATATTTAGCTATTGACCTTTTTCCATTAGCCGCTTAGATGCTATCATTTTTGCGTTTGTTTTTTTTAGTATTGTTAAGTGACCATTTTAATGATAGAGACCATTTCATTGCAAAAATTTATTATGTCAAAAATTTATTAGTTCGAAATTTTTATTCATTTAACGTTGACATGTTTCTCAGGAATAGATTCGGAAAAAAAAATTTTATGATAAAAGTGGCCTCGAGAAACGCCTGAAAATTATTTTCAGCATTGTAGGTCCACCGCTAGAGGGCGTATTTGACAGTTAAAAGTTTAAAATGCAAATTTTTTCAAAATGTACTCAATGAAGGAGCATATTAAATATTATAATCAGATTCCTAGACAAATTCTGCATATTTTTAATAGGACAAGTTTGAGTCTATCTCTTCAAATAAGTGGTGGGGGAGAGTGGGAACATAGTTACAAAAAAACGCCTGTAATTCTGATTCTGCTTGACCGATTTTAATAAACTAGATGTTGTTTGGAAGAGCTATTGTTGAACAATCGAATATTTGTAAATATCAAGCAATCTGATTAATAACATGAATGCTAGAGGGCGCTGTTTTATTTTTTTCAAATATTGTGTTTTCTCGTAAAAATTTTAAATGGAATTATACAAATTGAAGTAGGTCTTAGAAAAGTAGACTGAATTAGAAATAAAGCACTGCAAACAGCAAGGCGATATCTCTTTTCTATCCTGAGATATCGTAAGAAACAGGTAAATGGCTGGAATTGTTCTTCCAACGTCTAGAAGGCTGGTTTGCGTTAACAAAAATTATTAAATTTAGCCTGAATGGAAAGCTCTTACCTTGGTCTGCAGTAATTGGAGCTCTTATCACAATATCTGTATCTGTAGAGTGGGGAGGGTGAGTGTGTAGGCTCACAGC
>CAJUYI010001229.1:0-27342 GCA_910591695.1 Galerucella pusilla
TTACGTAAATAACTATTATCGAACAGGTTAACTGATGGCAAATTTTAACGTCAAATAAAAATGACACTGACAAATCCGGTACGTCTATGGATAAATTTCTTACGCATTCATTCAAAGGAAGATACAATCAAACAATGTGGAAAAATTATCGAAGGTGATACCACGAGAGCTTCAAATTTCATCGATAATTTTTCATTTTCCACGAAAACTTGTTTATTTGGCAAAAATATGAAAACAAACCGATTGATAAAATCACGAGTCAGTTAGAACGAGGGATTTTATCTAAATTCGGTTTGTTTGAATGTTTTTGCCTCGAATAAACAAGTTTGAGTGATGAAAATAAAAAATTATGTGATAAAATTTGAAGAACGAGTTGTATTTGGATAGATTATTTTTTTCAACAATTTAAAATTTTGTATTAAATGTTCAATATTCTCTTGGGTGATGGCAATGAATCGGTTTGGGTTCATTTTTCAATAATAATATATAATAGCACAAATTAAAAGTAAAATTTTGACGTTCCAATGTAAACAAGGTATTATCGATGGGGAAGCAGAATTATCAGTATAATACCGAATGATTGGCTAGAATAATGTATTGCTATTGGTTAAGACCACCCAAATGCCAGATTTTGACAAATGAAAAAAATAATCAGGTCCATTTTGATGCACGAGTGTAATTCGGTAGAATATTTTTCGAGTAGAAGGAATAAAAGTATTGTATTTTTGGGTTTACTTTTGGTCACTTTTTCTTGAATAGAACTCAAAGAATCTTGTCCAAATCGCGACATTTCAACCAATTTTAAAATTTGGTATGTCACAATGACAAATGCGCAATTTTAACTCTCGTTACTATAGTTATGGACCCACAGGGAAATTTTCGATAGCTAGCGTGATCTTATCGATAGTTAGCGGCATCTTATCGATAGTTAGCGGCTTCATATGTTATTTTTAATACAGGAGGGTAATATTCTATAGTAACGAGATAAACTCATGCAGTTATTAGACAACATGCTTTCATAACAAATTATTGGTAACTTCGATGCACTTGTGTGATTACTTCCGGTAAGATCCCGCTAGCTACCGATAAGATCCCGCCAGCTATCGAAAATGTTCCCGTAGGACCGTAACTATAGTAACGAGGGTTAAAATTGCGCATTTGTCATTGTGACATTCGTTGAAATGTGGCGATTTGGACAAGATTATATAAGTTCTTTAATGCAGTTTTCTTTCATCCGATTATTTGACGTCGGTGTATTTCTGCTACTGAGTCTAATATCCCACGCCGGAAGAACTCTATTCCTAGCCGAAAATTTTGCCGAACTCACCAGTGTTCTAATCAGTAGTAGGGTTCTTTATCGAGCACAGCATTCATGGACTCTGGACCTTGGTTTTACGTATTCTCCGAAAGACGGCATCATACCTCGTGCTCATTGATATAATCCAGAAGAACCATATTTCCTGCTTCTGAGCTACATCTGTTTGATTTACTCAGGAAGATAATGCATGGAAATGGAAGACATGGACATATGCGCCAATGTACAGTTAGAAAGCTATAGGATGCAAAAAAACTAAAATATAATTTTTCAAGAAGTTAGGTCGAAATATGGACATTATAATATATTTGTCCACGACTATTTCATAATTTTAACATTTTACGTGTGCTTCTTCAAGTATAATGATGTACATTATTCACCAGTGAATAATAGGTGTGGATAATGACAAGGTCATCTGACACATGATTAAAGGTTATTCATACAAACGACACAATATATTAAATAAGAATTTTCACCGCGAATCGGATTCGAACTTATGTCTAAAACTCCTCGCTTTACCAAGTCAGAGCCGTAAACCATCAGGCTATGAAGATATGTTAGATTCAAGATGTTGTCATTTTATATGCAGTTTTTTATGTATGTCGAAAACAAAAGTGACGTTTTAAATAATTTATTGCTATTTGCAAGAATTTCATTAACTATACTGGTTTTCAATCGATATTGCTAGAAGATTTAATATGCAAAGTGAATCAGACAGTGAATTGGATACTTATTGCATATATAATCTGTTCAATAACATAAGAAGTGATTATTAGTAATGAGTAGTTTTTTGGTAAAAACTGCGGCTGGCGACATAAACGCACCTTCGTGAATAATAGCCATCATTATATGCTTGTGGAATAATATACTATTTTTCTACTCGTATACTATAATTTGTTAATTGAATGTCAATTTTCAGTTTCATAATGATACTCATTTTAACACTGGTATTCATTATGGAACTGAAAAATTTACCAATAAAAATCTAGATATTCAAATAACCAAGTAGGCAGACTCAATATTTTCTGTAGAATGTTTGACAGTGTTTTATGATAGTTACAATCTTTTGCGTTAGTCAGAAAGGTTAATACCTTCCTTTTTTTAAGAGAAATGTCAACCGATGGAGAGTTTTCATACACATTCAATTGATAATACAAATAATGAAATTAATACTAATTTTCCTTCTTCATATACGAGTACAAATTCGTTTGTGACTAAAGAAAGATAGTACTTTTTCGTAATTATACTATGCAATATTTGTATTTACAGAATTGATTGAAATGTAATTTATGATTTCTTGTTCATTGCTACATATAAATTCGGATATGTTTATTGTTAATAGTTAAATTAAGCTCATAGTTATTGAAGTGGTTTTTTTTGTAGGAATGAAAACTAAGGCTGAGAATTCATTTTTCTTCCATATTCTATTTTTTATTGTATGTATGGAAAGGTATTGAAAAACTAAAACAAGCAATGTTGTTGAATTCAAATAAAAGTTCTTGTTCGTAGAAAAAAAGTGTATGCAGCTCTCATGTAATGGTTATCAATACTCTCGCATTAATAACCATCATTACATAATCGTTGCATAATATACTATTTGCGACGAGGAAATGAGGAAGATTTTAAACACCTCAAAAAATAACGTTTTTTGCTCGAGAGAAATCGAGAGAGACGAGAATTTCGGACGACACAAGAGAAGGCCTTTTCTTCTTTTGTCTTGTCTCTCGGCAACAATAATCCTTAATGGTGAAATATTTCGAAGTAACAACTTTTTACGTGAAAAAATATCATCAGTTGTATTTAGAGATATTCTATATAAATACGAATACACCTCACACGTGAGAAATATTCAATTTAGTATAGTGAGAATGATAATAATATTAATTTGTAGGTTGTAATAGGAAGTTTGGAAAGTTTGATGTTGTTGTCCTATAGCATCTCTATATTGGTAATGATATTCTTGTACTGTTGGGCTGGACAAAGAATTATTGAGAAGGTATTTTATAAATGAAAATATTTTAATTTCTAGTCGGTCGACGTCACGTCATAAATTTTACAGTTATTTTTATTTGAAGTATCCGTCCGTTTCCAATCTCTCCTCATACATTATTTCAACTTTTGATCTCCTTTTCACTCGCCTACTTTCCGAGTATACCCTTTCCTCTTCCATTAAACACATTATACATTAAATACCTGGAATACAAGAAAAGCTGGTGACTTGTGGCAAAATAAACTAGGTTTGGTTTGATTTCCAAGCTGATTTTTGACTATAGTAGGTACCGTGTACGTTGACGAACAGGTCACTGTCGTCTGAATTACCATATGCTAGGACTTAGTTAGACTGTCGAAAGATCTGAAGTGGCTTTTATGTATAAAATTTGATGGAAAAGCTTAGCAAGTAGGTACTTTTTGTCTGATTTGCCGCGAGTATCATCTATGAAATAAATTAATTCATTTTGTTAGGAGATATCATTTAGTGTGACCCAATAAACTTTTGCGAGTCGTAGTGGAGCCAAACACAAACGCCGGACCATGGGCGTTTGCTGCTAGGAACTGTCATGTAGTTCGCTTACGTCGCATCCACATTTATGTGTCCATAACAATATTTTGATAATCATATTTATATATTATATGTCTAGCAGAGCAAGAACAGTTTTATCTTCAGCACTCAAATTCCATTCTTAATTTGTACTGTAGGTACATCGAACATTTTTATTTTGTTTTAGAGCAGTAACATTTTCAAAAGTACTTATAATACTCCTTGGGTTGAATGCAACACAAAATTCAGAAAAGTGCTCTTACAGTTCATGACAATGACAAGAAAACCAATAGAAATGAAAATTTTGGATCTGGTAGTCATATCCTACGCTGTGTTTATGTCAGTGAGTATTTGTTGTATTTATACATTATATTATGTAACATGATGCAGTATTAAGTGTATTCAAAAACCTCAATAACTGGAAAATATTGACTATGGCATTCCTCTCACTGCCTCAAGAAATCTTGAAAAACGCGAAAAACATTGGAAGGGTATATAGAGGTGACCAAACAAATACTGAACCTGAGTATGGTTCAAATGGAGGAAGTGACAGTAACTTCACCCAAAGAAGCACATGCACACACAGAAAAAAGGATTCCAATCGATAATTGAAAATTATTTTTTACGTGGAAAAACAACTAAAGATGCCGGGAGAAGGTTACGTGAATATTAATGTGCTCCGTTGCATGGAATGATTCGTAAGTGGTTCTCTTCTTAAAAAGTGGCCATATAAACACGGATGATTCTGAACGTCCAGGACCGTCTTTTACTGTAACTAAGTACTTCAAAAATTGTTAATAAATTCCGTGTCCTTCTCTTTACGTCTTCTTGATAGTTATACCAGCTATACTTATACTGTTATAAGATGCTCTGAAACTTTTCGTCTTACGTTAATTTCACCAATAATATCCGTCTTCAAACTTCTCGGTATTAATCTTTTTCGTTGACCTCAATGTTCACGTTTGATTCCATTTTTATCAGATTCAATTCAATGCGAGCAGTTCAAAATTTTCTCTTCAGATAGGACGATCTTTGCTCTCCAACTATTACTTATGAAAATGCTTCACAGGTTACTTTCTTCTTCCCAATATCACCGCTTGATGTTTATAATGTGATTCCAACTTCATAATTATTTTGAATTAAACAAAGACTGAAAAGTAGCTTTCTTTATTTGAAAAAATCCAGTTTCCACTTTTCGGAACCTCCTTTATTCAACGATACTGTTTTAATTATTATGATTCACAACCTATAAAAAATCATTGTACATATTAAATCGCTTTCTTTAACTTAATTACTTGGAATGTACCTGCTTATCATCAATCTTTGTTTCTGCTTTTTACGTCAGCGAGCAATTTAAAAAAATATTATATTAATACCTTCATACATTTTTTTTGTTTCAGATAATTAAATCCACATACTCGGTATTGAGTCTGCTTCATAATGTTCAACAATAAGTATAATTGCTGATTTTTCTGAAATCTGGAAATACACGCATGATTTCATTTAATAGCTAATTGGGTAGAATCAGGTTATTTGGAAAAGCTAATAAATCTGCAGCGTCTAAATCGTTTTATTTGAAATCTAACATCTATATTGTTCAGTTTGGAAATGAATGATCCAGTGAATCAGCGACATAAAATACGCGAACCTTGCGGTCACACTTCCGGTCTCCATTATTTCATGGTTTTATTTCCAAGTATTGATGGGTCATTTCAAAATCTAGAGATTTCGCCAATCTAAGCCATACGACGTGCGTAAAAATGGTCCCAAAGGTACCTCATGATAGTTTTTTGCCAAGTTCTGCCAAAATGTGACATTTGGGGAACATTTTGAATTAAGTAAAAAATGAGATGTACCTATCTCCATAATATTTTTGCGAGACATATTAGAAAACAAGATGACATCCTACTGTGATGATATAATAATATGCCATTTTTTGTACTTATAATGTAGGTATTTCTATATTAGCTTATCCGCTAAAAAGGACTGCCATATTAGGTGACGTGATTTGGATTGCCTAAAACATAACTAATTTGTTGATGATAATACATGGAAGTATTTGTCGTGCTATGAATTGATCTTTTCCACCATTCCCATGAAAATATCATGAGAACCTTCGGTCACTGCAAAACTTGGAGCGTATAAAAGAAGTGACTAACTAATTGTTATCAGCCATGTAGAATAACTCTCCATTTCCAAACTTTTGCATAACCATCATAAATGTGTCATCCCCGCACTGTTCATCACGGAAAAAAAAGAATCGTTGTATCAAGTAAAATTTATTTGGATCAATTGAATTAAAGTGTGATATATGCACGACAAAATATTATTTTGGAGTAATTAAAATAATTTCTTGGTTTCAATGCAGGTTAAAGTATTGATGCAACTAACTGTTTGTTGACTGAACCAAATATTTAGTCAACTGGACCATTTTCATAAATTATTTTGATAAAATTATTGCTTCAACAAAGTGAATATTTTGTTGAATTGAATCTGAAAAAAGAACAAATCAATTGAGAAAAATAATGATTTAGTCAATTTTTTTTTGTTGAACAAATCATAATAAATGATCTAATGAACAAACGTTATCATCATATCAATTTTTTTTTCTTGGTTCGAAACAAATTTTGGATTCAGGTGAAGAATTATGTTGTTAAATTGAATAACAAAATTACTAAATCAACGAAATTCATAATTTTGAGAATTTATCCGATAAATTAAATATTTTAGTTGAAAAGTATAATATGTTGATTGAACTTGAAATGCAATCAGTTTCATCAACTGATTGCTAATTTTAATATAAAAATTAAGTTGACATAACATACTGAGTGCTATAAAAAAGAAAAGTTAAATATACTTCATAGAATTTAATTTAAAAGAAAAAACAATAACAAAATAAAATATAAATTTTCTAAAATATAAAATCAAACTTCCACTAACTACATTTCTTTTCAACCGCAATAACTTTCCCATAAATTGGAACCAATTCACTTGCAAATTCACTATAAGGGCATCAGAGAAAATCAAATCATAATGTTGATATACAAAGAAGGAATAATAAAAATAAATAGAGTTTAATGAATGTTCTAAACAAGCATAAAGGAAATTCTCGAATTTTCCAATATAAATATACGAAATGCAGCCCCAATGAATGTATCTCATGTTCCTTTCTCAAACACTGAATTTAGGTAGCACTACTATTACGCTTAGAATTAACAATTTGCAAGTTAATGATGATGAATATAACAAATTTAAAGTGAAGGTAATGACACATTACATTTCCGATTAGGTAGGTTAGGTTAGGTAGGATCATAGCAAAGTACCGTAACTTTGTAAAAAAGACATTAGGTACTTACTGTTTAAAACCGGGTTTAATCTCAGTTTAAATTCATGTTTCGCTTAGAATGTGATGTAGGTATGCGATTTAAGATACAACTGATACAAGACAAACTACCTATCCTCTTAAAACAAAAATGAACATTTTTTCGGAAGAAACGAGATAATATAATATTTGTAAATAGAATACATAATTATATTTACCTGAATAATCCGTTAATCCAGAACAATTTCCAGACAACAGGTTATCACTCACCTAACGATCTAACTCCTATCTTAGAACGATATAAAATGAAGAATGAAGTGAAAACGTTGTGATAGATAGAAACAGGACAATCTACTAAGCAAGAACATTTTGAATGAATCAGATAATCAGTCGATACAAATATGAAATTATGCCGATTGAACTATTGCATCTATTGAAACAAACAAGAATAAATAGTTCAAATTGACTGTTGAAATTGGTTACTTCAATGATTTTAAGCTCCAAACCAATTCATTTTTTGTTTTAAACAATATAGTGTACATGCTTGATTGAAAAGCAAGTATTAAGGTTGAATTAATATTATTATTCGCTTAAAAGGAGTTGAAAGATGCTTCATTTAAAAAAATTTATTTTGAACCGAGCGAATTCACTTGTTTGAGTCAACCAAATATTATATTTGAGTTAATAATATTATTCGCTTAAAGTAAGTTAAAATATATTTCATTTGACAAGTGTATGTTTGAATCAAGCGTGCGTTCATTTGTTTGCGATTTGAATGAATCATTTTTTTGAGATAATATTATAATACTTTGATGTAAATTAGGAAATACTTGACTTGATAAGTCCATTTTTGGTTCAAGAAATTTCTAGGATTAGGTCGACAATTCCATTTTGTTTCGGCAATTTTAATATTTCCTTGGACAAATACATTCAGTATTTGATATGAATGAAATTTAATCGAGTTAATCAAATAAAAGTGACTAAATAAATTTAGTTGATATAACAAATATTTTTTTTCCGTGTACAAACTCTACTCAAGCAAAGTTAGCGAAAATATGCATTGAATATAACTGAAAACTTTGTTTTTCCAAAATTGAGCTTGAAATTAAAAACAGTGTAGAGTTGATGATGAACTTAGTGCTGGCAGTGGGCCGATACACTGCACAGTTTATTTCGATTTACGAGTATAGCTTTTGTGTAATGGAGTTTCCATGCTTGAGAGTTTTACGCGTTGGCTCGCCATTCTATGACTCTATAGTGCACCTAAGGGCTGTTGCGTCCTAGTCCTCAGACAAAAGAGTGTTTGCCGAAACGACAGGCAATTGTTGGTGGTTTAATATCCCATGATCAACTTGAAAAAAACCCGAAGGGCATACGTTCATAAAACATTTTCCGTTCCAAATAAAAAGCGTCCGTGCTTAATGTGGACAGGAATAGAATAGATAGTGGAATTCGATAAATGAGAAAAAGAGACTTCATTTTATCCACGTCCATTTTTATTGTCGTGATGGATAAAAATGAATTTTATTTACATTAAAAGACAAATTGTTTATTTTTATTTTTTCGCAATATTATGGGTACATCTGATAGACAAAGTGTCAAACTAAAAATAATATCAAAACTAGATGTCGGAATTCGATACTTCTCTAAATTATTTAGATTGGAATATTGAAGAGCCACAATCTAAAAACCCATTATCATTGTCGTGAAGATTGAATGTTGGTATCCTGCCACATTCTACTGACTGTGTAACCTTCATTCACCCAGGTTTCATCCAAGTAAGATATTGGTTTGCCTTCAGCACGTTATTTGGAAATTGCTTCTAGATATTTCCGTCTTCAACAAACAATTTCGTCGGTATCAATTAGAATTGAATGTTTGTCCATTTAAATTATAATTCCTGTATCGTTCTCCGTAGTTTCGTTCGACCCATTTTTGGGAAATATGGATCTTTATTTATTTAATCCAAAATTTTAGCTTGTGTAGGAATTTCTTTTCTAAAATAAAATTCGTGCACTTTTTTCCTTATTGCGTTTTGAATTTCTTCTGTGAATTCAACTTTTCGCTTCTAATTTCACTTCTAATTTTGTATATTGTTGATTTTGTATACACCTGTCATATTAGTTATTTGTTGTCTTTGCAACATCATCAACTGAACCTGAGGGATTTTCAGTTTTCAAGTAATTATGAACATTGTTTATCATCCGTACTGCAAATTTTCTGCCACTATTATCCGAAACTAATATTCACAATTATAATAAAAGTTATCAAACAAGCAAGCTCTTTCCAAATTCACTGAATAAATAATTGATGTTAGTCAGACTTTAGCTACCTTTTTTTTTCTAAGTTTTTGGCACTGGCAGAGCCAACAGGCCTTTGAAACAAAAATACACGAATGAAATAGTCAGGTAGGGGAAATTAAAATCCCACCCGTTTGCCTGAGATCATTAAGACTCGCAATAGTTCTTTAAAATTGTTTCAACAATAAGCAAGTCGTTTATATGTTCATACCAAAGCTACAACCGAATGAACCAAAATAATATAGGCATTCAATAATATTCGTAATATATATTTCAGTAATCCGAATGCCTCTACACCCTGGAAATAATAATAGGTACTTACCCCTGAAGTGACCTGTTCCGACAGTTTTATCACACCGCGCCGATTGCGATTTTACTATGTGTTGGGACAATCTAAATTCCCATAGATATTTTCATTCCAGAATTAAAGTGGTTGATTCTATATATTTATTCAATTTAAACGTTCACAAAGACCAAAATGATATTAAATCCAAAACGTTATGTCATGTGGACATATATTAGCACATACAAAAAAACAATCTTGATCTTCTCTCTGTAAAGTCAACAAGTACATATCTAAAAAACTCGATGTGTGCACTTATCCACGCCCAGTTTTTAGGTTTCACTTAATCTTGTAAAGGTAGTGGACATAGTTTTTCGTGCAACCGGACGCAAAACAAGCATTTTGCAGCCGCAACAGAGGCCACAAAATGATATTTTGCGGCCGTTACCCAGAGTGACGGCCGACAAAAATTTTTACGGCCGTTCCCATAGTGACTGCCGGCAAACTGAATTTTTACGGCCGTTCCCATAGTGACTGCTGGCAAACTGAACGCCACTATATTCTGAAATATGACAATAACAATGTATTTCGAACCAAAAACTAACTGTCTTTTCTAAAGAGCAATAATGTTTATTGAAATTATGTAATTTTCACGGTTGCACGAAAAATATTGTGTATACTATGGCCGCGAAATGTTTTCGCGACCTCGAGATTATCTTGCCTCGGCCGGAGCGGCCTCGGCGATAATCTCTCTCTCGGAACGCGAAAAAGCATTTTGCGGCCTTAGTATACAAATAACTATTGTTATAGGTCTTTTGAAAATTCCCGTACTCATCTTCACACAGACAACACGTATTTTATTGTCTGGCCCTGGAAATAGTTCAATGACTCTGCCAAGTTTCCATTTTAACGGAGGTAAATTGTCTTCTTTTATAATTACCAACTCATCTAATGCCAAAGAACGACTTTCTGTATACCATTTTGCTTTCTTTTGAAGTTCTACTATGTAATCTGATGACCAATTTGACCAAAAGTGTTGTTGAAGCATTTGTAAATGTTGGTATTTTGACAATCTATTTTCTGAAATATGACGAACGTCTGGATCTGGGAGTAGGGTGAGGCGTCTTCCAATTAGAAAATTTGCTGGTGTTAAAACATCCATATCATCTGGACTTGATGATAATGGGTATGAAGGACGCGAATTGAGAACAGCCTCAATTTGTGCAAATACAGTAGTGAGACCTTCAAAAGTTAATGTGGAATTACCTTAAATACGTTTCATGTGAAACTTGCACGATGGCTTCCCAAAGCCATCCAAAATTAGGTGATTTTGCCGGAATAAATTCCCAGAGAACCCCTTCATTTCCAATTTTATCACTAAGAGATTCTGCATAAGTTTCTGAGAATTTTTTAAATTGATTGTTTGCACCCACAAAGGTAGTTCCATTATCAGAGAAAATTTTGAAAGGTTTTCCCCTTCTTGCAACAAATCTATGAAAACTGGCCATAAACGCATCACTAGTTAAATCTGAAACTACCTCTATATGTATAGCTTTGGTAGAAAAACATACAAATGAACATATATAACATTTATAAATTTGTGCACCCCTACCATACTTGCTCTTGATATGAAATGGACCTGCGTAGTCCAGTCCAACCATATAATACGGCGGGGATGGTCTGACCCGCTCTTTCAGAAGCATTCCCATTACCTGCTGACAAGGTTTAGGGTTTCCTCTAAAACATTTAATACATTTGTGAAACAATTGTTTAGCCAAATAACGTCCACCCAAAACCCAAGAATGTTCTCGAATACTACATAAAATCAATTGGGGACCTGCATGGAGTAATTCGGCATGAGTAAATTCGAAAAGCAATTTTACCAACCGATGTTTGGCTGACAACAAGATGGGGTGTTTTTCGAGTAATCCAAATTAGACAATTGCAGCCTACCCCCCACCCTAAGGAATCCATTTTGGTCTAGAAAAGGACTTAATTTGCTTAAGTTTTCATAGATAATGACTTTCCCATTTGTAGCTCATTTATCTCCAGTAAAAAAGTTTCTTTTTGACACATACTAATCAATTTATCCAATGAGTTATTCAATTCCATAGCTTTAAGACAACCAGTTTAAACTTTCTCTTTTTTCATCCTACCTATAAACCGCAGGCAATACGCAAAAACAAGGTCCAACCAATCCAAGAGGATCAAAAATTTTTGAAATTTCTGAGAGTATCACTCTTTTCGTTACTCTCTTGCGGTCAATGGAAAGTTTAGTAGAAAACTTCGAAATATCCTCTTTAAATTGCCAAAACAATCCAAGTGTCTTATTTTTAGTTTTCTCTCCAAAACAAACTTTATCCTTAACCTCTATTCCATCCAATACATTAAGTACATTTGAATCACTTACGAAGTTCCATCCCTCCAGCTTTCAAAATTCGAGAAATTTGGCAACACCTCTCTATAGCCTCTTCAGCTGACTGAGCCCCAGTCAGCAGGTCATCTATGTAAAAATCTCTCAGTATAGCCTGTGAAGCCTTGGAATATGTGGCACAAGCCTCAATACCCAACTGTTGCAAACACCTTACCGCTAAGTATGGAGCAGATCGTATTCCATATGTAACCGTGTTAAGAGTATAATCTACTAATGGATCTGTAGGAGGAGATCTCCAAATTATCTTCTGCAATGACCTCTGAGATGAATCCACCCATATCATTCTGTACATCTTAGCTACATCACCACATACAGCCACTACGTGTTCTCTAAATCTGAGAAGACCTAAAAATAAATCATCCTGTAATCTCGGGCCAATATACTGGATGTCATTGAATGCTATTCCAGAATCTGGTTCTGCCGAACCATAAAAAACAACTCGAAGTTTTGTAGTTTCTGAATTTTCATTCATAACACCATGATGTGGGAAATAGTAATGTTTCTCCCCATCCCCTGATGCATCAACCACGGACCTATGTCCTAAATCTGAATATTCCTGCATAAATTGAATGTACCTGTCTCTCAATTGAGAATTTTTCTCCAACCTTTTCTCTAATGCAAGAAATCTCCTTATTGCTGCACCTCTGGAATTCCCCAATTTTGACAAAGGTTCCTTTAGTGGAATTGTAACAACAAATTTACCAGCCCTCCTGGTCGTTTCTTTGAAAATATTTTCACATTCCAAATCCTCCTTAGAAACAATCTGTCTCTGATCAGAAATCTCTTCTATTTTCCAAAATCTTTCTACTTGTTCCATAAGATTTATATTACATTGTACCCTATTTCTAACTTTTTCCTTAGACCATATTGAGCCAGTTACAATCCAACCCAATCTAGTTTTTTGTAAAGTAGGTAAGTAGTTACCTAATTTTATTTGGCCCACACAAAGTAATTCATAAAACAGATCTACACCAAGAAGCAAATCAACCTTATTTGATTTAAAGAAACCAGGATCAGCTAATACTATATTGTCAGGAATATTTAAATGGTTTATTTCAATTTTATGACTAGGTATATTTCCACAAATTTTTGGTACTACAAGACAAGAAATCTGTTTACTAAAATTAACCAACAGTGACTTAATTTCCACAAAACATCTATTCATGATGTTTGCAGATTGTTGATTTGTCCCAACTATTTCTGTATTGACTTTTTTCAACTCTAAACCTAAAAATTCTACTGATTCAGTGGTAATAAGGTTGGGTTGACTCCCATTATCCAATAAAACTCGACAAACATGTAACAAACCATCTTTAGAAACTACCTGAAGTAATGCAGTAGATAACAATATATCTCCTGTCACCTCATCACCATTATCTAAAAATAAAGATGTTACCTGAACCTGTGAACTGGAAGCCTGAGAAGCTTGCGAATTATCATCAGAATTATTTTGAATGCAAGTTGCCTCAGTTATTCCATTATTTCTTAATACGGTTCCATTTGCACTCAAATCTTTCTTCTCAGCAGCATTCTGTTCATGATGAATAAGAGTGTGATGTTTAGATCCACATTTCAAACAGTTACTATGACTGCATTGCCTACTAGTATGATTTCTACCAAAACAGTTTAAGCATAAACCTAATTGTTTCACCACATCATACCTAGAGTAAGTATTCAGTTTTAAGAATTTAGTGCACTTTTGTAATACGTGTTTAATTTTACAATAAAGGAAACCATTATAATTTTCAATTGAAACAAATGATCTTTGAGTTTTATTTTTATTTCCAAATTTATTAACTTTTTCATTTTCTTTTCTGTTGCGTTCTATAGTTTTCAAAGAAGATACCCTGTTAATTAAGATCGAATTAAAGGCATCCAAGGATGCCAATAATCCTTGGGGTTTAGCCTCTTCCCATTTGATAAAAGTGGCTTGATCTAATTTTTTACTCATTAAATATATTATTACAGAGTCCCAGTTTTCAGTAGAAACATTAAGCTTGTCTAATGCTACTGGTGTTTCTAAAATGACATCATACATATTTCGTAACCCTTCCCATGATTCGCGAGTCAAAGGTGGAAATGATACCAAAGCATTCAAATGGTGATCAACCAGCATAGGAGGATCCTCATATCTATCGCACAATAATTGCCAAACTATTTCATAATTTTCACCAGTTGTCTTACGTTTTTGAGCTACCTTTTGTGCTTCACCCTGTAAAGCTTTCTTCAAAAAATGAAATTTTTCTACATTGCTTATTTGATCGTTACTGTTAATAAGAGAATCAAAAGTCTCTTTAAATTCAAGCCAATTTTCTACCTCTCCATCGAAGGTAGGAATTGGTATTGAAGGTAGCTTAACAGATCTCTCATACACATTACAACCCTTATCGCTTTGTACACTGGCCTGATCCTCTTTATCATTTGATTCTACTTTATTTTCAGACAAAATCTCTTCAGCTTTAGCTATGAAATTAAAAATGAGTCTTCAAAGGTTCCTCTTTCATCTAAAATACCCTGCGCACCTTCATATGCTATGATCTCTAAAATTTGAAAATGTATTTCATCAAATTCATTTAATAATTTTTCAGCTTTCATTAACCTTTCTTTTAACTCGATAGTTTTCGATTTGTCAAGATTATCTAAGTATCTCTCAAAATGAGTTAATTTACTTTCAATGGAACCTTTCTTTCTATTTAAATCTTTTAATTTAGCATCCATGTTAGTTTTTGAATGCTCACCCAGTACTCACACAAATTGAGTTGATAAAGATGTAAAACCATGCAATAAAGACACCTCACCAAGCTTAGGTCTTCTTCAGTTTGATAAATCAGCCTAATGAAATAGTATTCGGGACAAAATCGGCAAACAATAATCCAACGCTCAACTTTATTTCTCTTAACACTGTATGCAATCAACCACAATTAACTTACAATTAAATTCCAGTAATGCAAATCTACGCAGAACATGTAATACATAAACTTCTTTCAATATCTGTTACCAATTTGATATTCCATCCATCAAATGTAACAAAGGTCAAATAGAAGGTCTAATGTTTCAATATTTCAAATTTCCAAAATTCCAAATTGCAGTTTACTATCCGGCTCAAAAGGACCACTATGTTGGGACAATCTAAATTCCCATAGATATTTTCATTTCAGAATTAAAGTGGTTGATTCTATATATTTATTCAATTTCAACGTTTACAAAAACCAAAATTATATTAAATTCAAAACGTTATGTCATGCGGACATATATTAGCACATACAAAAAAAAACAATCTTGATCTTCTCTCTGTAAAGTCAACAAGTACATATCTAGAAAACTCGATGTGTGCACTTCGAATAAAGAAACCAAAAATATTCATTAATAATTGGAACTTTAGTTCTTCACGCCAGGTTATGTTTGAGCGATCAGGGGTCGCGACGCAAAAGATCTGACCGTTACGCGTTACGTTACGCTACGTTATGTTACATTGCTTCGTTATGTGCCTTGCTTTTGCGTGCTTGTGCCTCCTTAGTCCCTCTCTCGTTTACGAAGCAGCAATTCATAATAATAAATATGCTCCTGCCCGGATTTGAACCCGGGCCGCCCGCTTGCAATGCGAGCATTCTAACCACTGAACCACCGATGCTATATTGAAATTCGATGCTATTCGCAGTGCTAGTGATCTACTTGAATTTGTTCGGATAAATTTTTACTATTATTTCCATAATTTTTTTTGCGCGATTAAGGGGTCTAGCTACTTTTCGAAATACAGGGTGTTGGAATTTTGAAAACTTGAATGTTTTAATTCAATAATTTTAAAATGGATGGATAAATTGATTTGACATTTGGCAGGTAGTTTTTAAATGTAAAAGGGCATATTTTGAAAGAAATTGTAGTTTGTGCAACTAGTGTGGATATGATGGCCATATCGCACGAGGACAAAGATGGAGCACGACGCCGTAGGCGGAGTGCTCAATCGTTCAAGTGCGATATGGACAATCCACACGAGTCGAGCAGCATATTTTTTCTACGACCCACTTAGGAAAAAATCTAGAAAATCAAAATTTCTATAAACTGTAATATAACTTCAAATTAAAAATTTTACAATTCAATTTTATGTTTCCACTAATTTTGTGGTAAACGAATGTCCAATTTGTATAATGCTACGGTTTCCTTCTTTAAATATACGATGCTGTTATAAGGAGATGTTGCCAGTCGGACTCCCTCATGGAGGGTACCGTACTATTATCTATGATAATGAATATTCTGCTAAATATTTCAAACGTCTACCTGTTGTCGTTATTAATATCAAACAGAATGATTATTTAAAAATAAAATTAACAATAAAAAAAATTCCACGCGGGGTATCGAACCCGGGTCTACCGCGTGAGAGTCTGGTGTGCTTACTACTCAACCACCAAAGAATATGCAAATTGTTCATCTATAACGTCAGATGTATTACATAACTTTTGCTTAAAAGGAACTAAAGTTCCTACCGTGTGTCCCGAGACACGTTCTATAGTTTGGCAAGTTTAGCTGTAGCTACGGGGCGTCGGTAAGAGGCGAGGAAAAACATGGCGTATATCTGTCAAACGTACAAATGGCGTACGGTACCTATTTTACCAAGTAAAAATGAAATTACAAAGGTAACTGACAATACGAACACCACTGGATAAATCAATATCACTCAATTGACGAAGTGAGAGGGAAGATCTCACGCACGCGCTTGCCAATAAGAAGTAACCTGGTCGATAAAAATCACCAATTATGTAATCGGAGGGTGTGGTCATTATGGTTTTCGTACAACGTTGCCAGAGCTTTAAGAATCCCATAACAAATTTGGAAAAGTGTTCTCTTTTAATATTCATAAATTGGAAAATAATGTTAATAGAATAAATCCAAGGAAACAAGCACATTATGAAATTAACGTTCAATCATATTTTTAATATTGTTAATAATAAAAAGACCCATTTATAATTATTATCACTACATAATCAGTTCTTCTATTTTTTTATATTTAAACGTGGCAATGTCGAACGTTTTCGACTGCATTCCTTTCACGGTTCCAGATAAACTTGCCAAAGTATACCTTTTTTACACTATGGTTTTGAATTTTTCCATATTTTCAGTCTACTGACATATACATTACGCAAACTGAGCTTTGTATATTATATTTATCTTGGAAAAGAAATATCGCGAGCAGATAAAAATAGTGATTGAGGTCTCTTCAGTTATTCATTCAAAATGTACGATCTGAAATTGAAAAGTCCGTTGAATGCGGAAACGACACCTAGATACTGGTGATAAAACAAAATCCCGTTTGGCATTCTGGTGGCACCACTAGCCAAATTTAGGACAAAAATTGAAAAAACCTGACAGTATACATTATTTCAACTGCTAAAATATTACTTACTGAAGGATCTTTAATGGGAAAACGCTGCATATGAACTTCTTTATTGTTGTTATTATTATGAAATTGTTATGAAATTCCATCGTTCCTATAATTTATAATCACCAATATTAGGTGCAACGAATCAACCAAACCAATTATACGACCAAATCCAAAAATTTCATAAAACGTAGGTTATGTATCACTTGGAACACATGCGCAATTGAAGATGGAACAAAGCAGCGGTAGTACGTTCCCTACACAAGACCTTGAGTATGAGTATGAGTATTAAAGTTATACTTGGGCACAAAGTGAGCGTTCATAAAATATTTAATATATACTTCACACTGTACACCAAAACGCACCACGAGAAGCGTGTACCCTGTCGTCTGACTGACACTGTCTATTTTCCTTACCTAATCCATAGATTATGAACGCACTCCTCATGTCATCAGTCATTTTTTTGGTTGAGCGCGAATTTTGAACTAATGAAATTTGTATTCAAATAATTTTACCTTGTTAGGTTATTTTAAGCAGCAAATATGTTGAAGACAATCACCTGGGCCATACCAACATCACTCATAGTTATATTATTAAAAAAAACTGAACCTCCACAGTGTGAACTATGTAATTGCCAATTAACTGTAAAACACATCCTAGTAGAATGCCCAATTTTCAATCAAGCAAGGATGAAAAATAATATTAGCAATAAATTAGATGTAGTACTCGGTGTAAATTGTAATGTCCAAAATTTAATGACCTATATCAAAGACATAAATATTTTATCCAAATTGTGATCTAGAATAATTATATTGTCGCTAACTTCACAGCTAGAAGTGGAGAATATAGTATTGATTCCAATTTTTAAATTATTTGTAGTGGATATTGGAATTAATTACCTATTGGTTTTTTTTTATCGAGTTAGCATGAATTTTTATTGAGTTACAATTCAATCAATTCAATCTACAGGGTTCCGAATGGAATAATTTATTGGTCAATACTGTAAAAGTTTTCTAATTAACAAACTATTTCCAAGAAAATCCATTTGAATCGCCAGAGTTTAATCATCAACCATATCATGAAGCAAAGCATATACTGAATATGAGGATTTCACAATCTGAAACGAAAACAGAATTATTGATTGAATTATTTAGAGTACCATAAAAAATATAATTATTATGTATGTATATTGGGATGATATTCACTGAGACCTTCAAGATTCATTGTGACCCCTCACTTCAACCAATACCTGATGAAAGCCTCAGATTCCAGTAGCACCTATAGACCCATTACCCAGTGAAATTCTAGGATATCTGCCTGTTTTATCTTAATATCCCTATTCCAAAAGGTAGACTTTAGGTATTGTGCCCTAGGATTCTGAGTTGCAGTACAAATCGCGAGTATGTGGATGATTGTTTATCCTTCCATACCACACAATCTACAGTCTCCTTCCATACCACACAATCCACAGTCCTCTTTCATACCACACAATCTACAGTATTCTTCCTCTACTCTTTTGAGATTTTCCAGGTGCCCGTTAAAGCGAGAATGTCCCATTTGGGCCCCTGTTAAAAACTCTCAGTGCAGTTTCACTTTTACTCTTGCATTTAATTGATTTCAACTGGATATATTCATCCGGAAGCATCTCCGATTTTCTAGGCCCTACTAAGTCTTGATGATCAGATATTATCTTTTTCTCTCTATTTTCGGCTTTGTCTATTTCTTCCAATATCACATTGGAGCTGATACCGCAAAAGGGTTCCCTTCTTTGATAATTCATATGATATTTCATTTCCTTCTATGAAATCGTAATCGTCAGTTTGAGTGAATCAACTTAGTCTTTGCAGGATGAAGAGTTTGAATTGAGGCTATTTCGGATGTTTGATTCTCAATTTCAGCCGTCCTCAACATTTTGGCGCCCCTCAAAATTTGCAGCCTAGGCCCGGGCCTCCGGCTACAGGGAATTTAGAGCGCAAAAACTAGTGAGAGAAACGGTTGATTCGATGACACAAATTCTAATTTCTCAAGGTCAATTGCTGTAAATGTATGATTTCATGAAGAATGAAATTGTTATTTAGTGAAACTATTCAAAATCACCATCTCATATATTCTGCAGTATAACCTGTTGTGAAGCACTTGTCTAGCTCGTGTTTTGAGCAAGAGGAAGATAAAAGATGATAATAATCAATTTATTGATATATTTTCAATAATGAATGTTTCTTTATATCAACTTCTGGGTTTTTTCCTTCATGCAATCTGCAAAAGCGTGCGGAAGAGTATCACTTTCCGCATTAGTTGGGTAAACTACTATTAAGCGATTACAACGTTGTACTCCATAATTTGGGGAGTTGTATTTTAGCGTTGTAAACAGATTCACCAGATTGTCATCAAGGATAATCACAAAGGGGAACACTCAACATGGAAAACTATTCAGTTGCTTTATCATCTTGATACTATCGGCTTTCAAGAAACTGCATTAAAAATCTTTAGGTAGATACTCCATCCAATTCCACATTTCTTTCTTTCTATCTATTCGTAATTCGTATTATTTCTAAATGTTTTCACTCAACTGGAACCACTTTTTCATCTTTTTCGGCCAACGCATAAATTCATTATTAGCTATATAGGAGGGTTTTGTCAATCATTATAAAAATTCCAATTCTTCTATTTTCTGTGCAAGTCCTTTCAACAGAATGTTTGGACAAGAGGCTTACATTGCTCATTGAATAGATACAACAAACAATTTGTGCGGTTTTGTTTATCTTGTAGCAATTTGGATCAAGATGTGATATATTTTTGGAAACAGCAGAGTAGGACAAGTCCCTGAATTTCAAAAGGGTTGTTGAAAAAAACTGTTTAGGCGTCACTATTTAATGCTTATTCAACCAGTATTATACTATTTTCTGGAAAAATAGAGGACTCAATTGAAAAATCGAACTGTCTCGGGTTTTTATCATGCCACTGTTTATAGCTAATAGGAAATGTATGCATTACTTCATGAACGCTCTGTATAAAAGAGAATCTAGACTTTGCTGAATACTCATCTATTCATATGAAAAAAATCATATTTACCGACGTAAACACAGCATTGGACATGACAAGCAGACCTCCCCCCACTTTCATCTCAATTGGATTTTGCGTCATTGTCATAAACTGCAGGAGTACCTTTCTAAAACTTCTGTCACAATCAGGCCAAGGGGTGTTGTAAGAAGTCAGGAAAACATTTGCACTCTAGGGAAAAATAAAAATTCACAAATTATTATAATTTTTTTTTCTGGTATAAGACAGAACAATAATTGAACAATAAACACAAAAGCACTGAACATTAACAAAGGCAATGTTTATGTTTATGTAAGTTGCCAAAAGCGTGCGTTATCGGATATATTCATCGAATGTGACTAGATTATGCCGCATTTTATTGTGAATGCAATGTCAACTTTTTGTTACTGCAGCTCATTTTTTAGACTCTTCAGAATAAACAACCGCTGCCGATGAGGATTTCCAGTCCACTTGGCGATTCAGTTCATCTAAATTTATTCTCTATTGACTATAATCGTATATAACAGTGGTCGGCCTAAAAGCAATGTGCCCTGACTGACCTGACCTGACCGGTTATTGCCGTATCCTCCAGAGTTGCCTCTATCCATCGGCATACTGTTGTGAATGTTCACCGTCTATTCATTGCATCAACCAATGAATTCATACATTATAAAATGTCTAAGAAAGTGGCTATAGCTTACTTTTTTATTTCATTGACTTTGAGAAAAGGCTGATTAGATCATCCAGCGCTAGATCTGTGATTTTTTGTGGTGGATAAGCATATTGACGATTGCTTGGGAGTTTATTCCTCAATACTCCGTCTCTCAGGTACCTGTCCAGTAACCTTTTTAACGTTTTTAGTGGAAAGGACGACAGGCTTATCAGTTTGTATGACTTTGGCGTTAGGTCAAATACTTCATCCACATCGGGTATGTGAACGACTTTAAACTTTTGTCATACATCCGGTATGTATCCCTATTCCATACTAGCTTTGAGAATCTTAGTTACGTGTGGTATTGACACATCGATTCCCATTTGTAGTTGAATGGGATATATACCATCTGTCCCTAGAGATTTGAATAGTTGAAATGTGTCACTTCAGTGGCTATTTTCCAATTCGTAAAGCTTTTACTGTAGGTACAAAATTTAGCTGACTTTTTTTCCAAGCTTTAATCAACCAAACGATAATTGCAACGCTTTTACTCAAATTGCTCAATTTTATTATTCGTATAGTTTTATTTCTCAAATTGCATTGTTAAAGTATGATCTCCAATATAAATTTCTGACAAGCTACTGGAGCTATCAACACAACACACATTCAACAAACAGTAATCTGAAATTGTCTGGTTTCTTTGAAACTCGCATTTTCAATATAAGAAGAAATTAAAAATAGTCTCTGTTGAGATGTAAAGAAAATATAGTGGCAACAAAGTAAGTTTCCACTTGGATCTTTGGTAGAAAAGGTCCGATGTAGGTGATTTTTTTGCAAAATTATCATTGAGACATGAGATTCAAAGTTCGACAAAAGTTTGATGTTGCTCGGACTCCCCGCCTCCCAAAATTCACCAAAATTGGGGGGAATTATCGGCATTTTTCAACAGGGTACTTCCGACCCAAACGGGCTAAATGTTCAACTCGGGGGCTTTGATGTGCCCCAAATCCATTTTTTGGGTCAGGTCGTCTTTGTGGCCCTCCCAGATTCGTACCTTTTCGATGAAAGTTTGAAGTTTTGGGATTTTTGGGCTTACCTTGACGCGATTAACGAGTAAAATTTGAAGAATAATATAGATGATTATTTGATATCAAATACCATTCTCACTATCTATTCTATAATATACAGATATAACAGAAAAACACAGACTATCATCAATTGGGATTAGGTATTTATAAAGAAACTAACTTTGTTAGTGACCTCACTTCCAAACCAACAGTAGACAAATTGCATCACCACCATGCAAATCGTATCGGATATCAGCATTAAACTTTGCGGACTTCCAAGCTCTACCTACAAATAATAAATGGTTTAAGTTACATGCATGTTAATAGTTATTTAACCAACAAGTGTATTAATGAGAGCCATTAACAATCGGGATAATTTAACGGACGAGTGCGTTAATGTTCGAGATTGTTAATTGCCCTTTTAATACTCGTGTTAGTTACAAAACTTTTCCGTCGACTGTATGAGTTCTATTCGTTTTCTCCATATTTAAAAAATGAAGATATTCAATATAATGTATAAGATGTGCGTTGGGTTGCCTACAGAGAAATCGTTGATTAATGAGAATCATGCAATGATAGGTGTCATTGATGTATGGTTTTGTCCCATTTTGAGAACGCTAATAGGTTGATACACGGTCGACGGAGAAAATAATTATTCACTTTTGTTTATTTCACAAGCGAGTCCTGAGTATGGAATACCTCATAGATTTTGGTTTGCAAGGATTTTGTGATATGGTAGTAGCAGTGGCGGATTTGCAGTCCTAGCCGCTCTAGGCCCCAGGCCATGTGACGCCCTTTTCTCAGCACCGATCATTAGAGACTAGATACATAATTCATGAATTTACTTTATTGCCACTTTTATTTGATTCAGAAAATTGTTAACTAAAAGCTAGCTTATAAAGCTAGTTTATAATATTTTCCGAGGCCAGGGATGATTGGAAATTTGAATAAAACATTTAAAATGGTTTTAGGTTTCCTTTTTAATAAAATAAAGGTTTTACAATGTGTTACAAAACTCGTCGTCTGCACTTAAGCGCAGCAAAATTATTAATTAAATCTTCGCAATCCAATTTCCTTAAAAAATCAGCTTCTATGTTAAGCAAAGCAAGATCGTTTAGCCTCTGCTCCGTCATTGTAGTGCGTAAATAGTTTTTAACTCTGCGCAAACAAGAAAACGATCTTTCTCCTGTACAGTTACTGGCGGGTGTACACACACACATACGAAGACCAATATCCACGTTTGGATAAATGGTTTGAAGACCTTCGGTTCGTAACCATTTCAACAAACTGACTGCACTCTTTTGCTCCTCATTTTTTATGCTGCAGTGGGAACGAAAATGAAGACATTCTTCTGTAAAATTGTCTTCTAAGTCAGTAGAATAAATCATTTGCAATGCTTTGGCCTTATCTTCGACTTCTGAGATGCTTAGATTCTTCAGGTTGGTAATAAAGTGGAATTTATTGTAGAGTAATTTATAAGCATCCCGGCGTCTTTTCAGTTCTTCTGACAATGTATCAATTACTACCAAAAAAGTATGTATTCTAAAATTTTCACGGCCACTTTGTTGCATCTCTTCACCTGTATTAGTCTCGCCAGGAAGCAGCTTACGCTTTCGATTGCGTCGAAAATCTTTTTCATATTCCTGTACGAAGGACAGTTTATTCGCTTTTTTTTCGAATTCATCGAAATTCTCTCTTGTTTCGCCAACAAAATGTATTAAAGCCTCGTACAGTTCTATAACAATAGTAATGTCAATTTCCACACTCTGAAGTTTTTTACTTGTGGCGTTAATGCGATCTAGTAAACATCCCCAAAAAACAGCCATGAGAGCCGTTTCAAAACGTTCCAGTTTCAAACGAATACCTCTTGCTTCGCATATAACGGTTCTCTTCTGTTGTGTGTCATTTTCGATGGTGACTAGCGCTTTATGGATTTCATTCCAGGATTCGCGTAAACTTTTGCATGCGTCTGCACGAGCTGACCAACGAGTCGTTGATAGACTTTTGACGGGGAAATGGGTTTGAAGGAGTTCCCAACGCTGAGTTGACGCTGCAAAGAAATTGTATAACTCTTGGAGTAGAAAAAAGAACGAACAAGCCTCTTGGCTGCTTTCAGCAGCACATTCACCTACTAAATTAAGCGAGTGTGCTGAACAGGGAACATAGTCGGCAAGGGGTGAAATTTCCTTTATTTTAGCTTGCAGGCCGTTGTATATGCCTGACATGTTAGCTGCATTGTCATATGATTGCCCGCGGCAGTTTGAAATGTCAATTCCCAATTCAGTTAAAGTTGAGGTAACAGCATCTGCCATTTGTTGTGATTTGTGGCCTGTGTTTGGAATAAACTTGAGGAACCGTTCTACAGGTGACCCATTAGGCAGGACATATCTGATAACATAAGTGAGCTGGTCTACGTGAGATATATCCGGTGTCGAGTCAATAATCAGAGAAAAATATTTTGCGGTTAATATTTCCATAACAATTGTTTCCAAAACTTTGTTTCCCATAAGTCGAATGAATTCTTCGCATGTTGTTGAAGAAAGATAACTCGTAAATCCTGAGCCTGGATTTCCATAACGTGTAATGTGTTTGGCTAAGAACGGATCGAACTCAGCGATAAGCTCTAAGGACATCAAATAATTTCCATTGTGGATTGATCCAAATTTTTCTTCGTGTCCTCTGAAAGGCAAACCACGTGACGCAAGCGCTTTTACGCATGCAACTACTCTTTTCAGAATGTTTCTCCAGTAATTTATTTCTTCATCTAATTGCATTGTTAATGCGCGGTCAATGCGACCTAGCACGTTGCTTCGTTATTTCATATGCAGAACAGATAATTTGTGAGTAGGCGAATTCTCATGAGTTGACACTCGATGATATGAATTTTTCCAGTCATTGAAACCTTCTTTTTTGTCGAACTGACTCTCCCCGCTATTAAAAAGCAGACAAGGACCACAAAAAACACATCCAGTACTTTTGGAATAAATTAGCCACTTTCGCGGAACTTTTTCACCGTTCAGAAGCTGACGTTCGAATAAATGTCTCGACAACTGTCGCGCTTTATCTTTGTAAATGCGCTCACTTTTAGGAAAATCATTTTGGATGTTTTGATTGGCTCCGTTCTTACAAATGTGATCACGCGTGAACTCGTCGATTGTCCATTTAGCTGGATCGTCGCTGATTTCGTAGAGCTCCTGGTCCGTAGGATTGGGCTGCACTCCTACTCCTGCCACTCCTGGTACTAGAGGGACATCTTCGGCTTGTTCTTTCGATATGCTTGCCACATCGATCAAAGTATTTTCACTTGAAGACACTGCAGAATCATCAGTTGACGGAGCGCCACTACTACTTGGAACATCAAGTTTTCCAAAGAAATCGTCTAATTTCCGTGTTTTTTTAATCGTATCTTTTTGTTTATCATCTTTTTCTTTAGCTCTCTTGCGATACTCTGCCCCACTTAACCTTACCCTTTTCTTTCCGTCCATATTCAACTTAAGCAGTATCGCACTCAATCGCTCACTAAACTGAACTGTCCCACCGTCCAAACCCGTAGCTTATATATACCGGTGCAACGTTATACTAGAATAGTCGGGCAGTTTCCAGAACGCGCGCGTGTATGCATGCCGCGCGCTGTCTTGCTCACTCTCACGTCGCGCGTATTTCCGTCGCGCTTGCACCGTTTCTAGATCCTTCCTGCGGGGCGGCGCGCGCACGCATTCGAGCGTCGTGTAGAGCTTTCTAGAATGTTCGCGCGACACCGCTGAGTTGTTTTTGTAATAACAATAGGATAGGTATTCTTCCTAGATCACTAATATTAAACTAAACGTACGAACTATTTTTTAAGCACGATGTACGAAAGTATTTATACTTTAATACTCAAAAATAGTGATTTAGGAAGATTATAATCATACGTACGGTACGCGAGCCTCTAAAATATTTTGAGATACTTTGCATTTGAGTTATTTCTTGTTATCATCACTGAGTTTTTTTGGCACGATTGCCGCCCTTCGTATCTGGCCGCCCTAGGCCCGGGCCTACTGGGCCTTATGGCAAATCCGCCACTGGGTAGTAGTAGTTACATTGTTGTCAGATTTCGTCTTTTATCGAAATAGTAATGAGCTTTGTTGTTTCGAATGGATCAGTCCGTATATTTTTTGGGTCTTAAGACTTAAAAAAAAACTGAATATTTTTCATGTGATGTTCCGTATGGGTTATTCCATAGTTGGAGTCGACCACTTCAGATTTGTACGAATTTTGGTCGGAAGTTTCCTTTCATCTTATAACAAACCTGTGTAGAATGAAAAATAAGTCGAAAATGTTTTTTAAAAGGTATGCAAAATTCAAAATACCACTATTTTACCTGTTTTTAAACTTTGCTATAATATACCAACAACATTGATAAATTGCTATAATTTTGTCATAGATTTCGGATTTCGGTAACAACAAGACTCCGAAGGCGGAGGGTTGTTACCTTGAAGCAACACATTTATTTATTTATCAATGTTCGAGGTATATTTGGTAAGATAATTTTTTATGCGAATAGTATCATCCTTTATTCATTGGTCGATTGAATCATTATTTTTGTTTTCAGATATTAAATGTCAGATTGACAACTTAACTTATTCACAGAAAATATTTTCCAATTACCTTGGAAACGCTGAGACATAAACGATAATTACCCATGGGGTGCTTACAGGAAATAATTACACAAATGCATCACAATTACCGATAATTTTTTATGAAAATGTTGTCTAATAACTGCATGAGTTTTCTGACAGAACCAGGATGGAACTTAATATTCTTTGAATTTAGCCAATTATGTAAATTTTTTTACTATATTCGTATCGAAAATTCATATTACCATATTCAATGACAAATTTCTCATTTCGGAATATGAATCTTTACGACACTTCTATCGTGAATATCTATTTCAACCACTTGGTTGTGGACAAGTCCAGAGTGATAACTTGCATTATCCAATACTATTATACAATTTTGAGGGAAAAGGTCCATCATT
>CAJUYI010001229.1:41082-57146 GCA_910591695.1 Galerucella pusilla
AGTCGAAAAATTCTTATCAATAAATGAATGGTTAATTTCCAGGACGTGGTTGGAATTTGTGGACTTGTAATTTCTTGAAAAAAGTTAAAACTTCTCGATATCGGATTATGGGTTTTTACTATTTAATATTTATATTCAAAAATGGAAAAAAAACTGTGGATAGAGATAACTGGTTAATATTGATTCAAGAAAAAATTATACGCCAATATCATACCATAAGGGTAGAGGGTGGGGGTGAGAATGAGAAATATTAGAGTTGTGGCTGTGCCAGTCAATTTCTCGTCCCAGAAAACCCCTTTATACAAAATTCAAGCATTTTCCGAGTCAAAAATATTTTTTTTGTCGAAAAGTTTGAAGCAAGAGGTTGGTATGGTAATATCTCGCGATTACTGCTAACTTCCTAAGTGTTCAGAATTATTGACTCGAAAACCACTGTTCTATGTAAAATTCCTCCCTTAATCGATTGGTTGAGACAAGAACGTTCTATCTTCCCAATAAGTCGAGTTATGAGCATCTTTTGTTTTGGAAAGTGGATTTTCGGAAATTTCATGGCTCTATTTGATGGCGAAAAAATCATTTTATACAAAAACAAATTGTGTCAGTCAATTCCTCTTCCCAAAAAACCCCCTTATACAAATTTTGGGAATTTTTGAAGTCGAAAAATTTTTATCAAGGAGTGAATGGTTAATTTCCAAGACGTGTTTCAAATTTGTGGAATTTCTTGAAAAAAGTTAAGACTTCTCGATATCGGATTATGGGTTTGAACTATTTAATATTTATATTCAAAAATGGAGAAAAAATTGTGGATAGAGATAACTGGTTAATATTGATTCAAAAAAAAATCATACGCCCATATCATACCATAAGGGTAGAGGGTGGGGGTGAGTTTGAGAAATATTAGAGTTGTGGCTGTGCCAGTCAATTTCTTGTCCCAGAAAACCTTTTTATGCAAAATTCAAGCATTTTTCGAGTCAAAAAATTTTTTCGAACAATTCAAATACCTATGTGACGTTTTTGAATGTGTAGTGCTTCATCTATTTAATCGTCCCTGATCCTGCCCAGCTCCGAATTGCTTTGAATAATTAAATTTAATACATTCAGCGAAGCACTTTTTTGAGTAATCTATTTATGTAACTTACCGAGTGTCTTTCTCCTATCTATATATCTGTCAATTTTTTTCTTAGTAAATAACTACCTTATCGTTTTCGTTGCCAATTCACAATTCATTCACAAGTTATAATCTTTTTTATTTCATTTTATACTAGAAATATAATGACGTGGAATTATCTCATGCCCCTCTCTAATAATTATGTGGAGCATATTAAAAATGGACAGTGTAATTTCAGTACTTAAACAGGGCGATCGTTTCTTGTATTATAATTCTATCAGAAAAAAGCATCTTCAAAATGCTTATCAGTTGTTCTTGCCTGTGAATTATGAGGAAATCGAACTGTATTGTATGCATCAAAATGGAACAAAGATGTTTGTTGTACTGTGTTTTGGATTCTGTCAGTCTCCCAGCCTTACGTGAGTCATCAGTCACAATAATCTGTAATTGTATGCTCTCAATTGGCTCAACAAGAACTGAAACTTGCATTCTTGATGTGGTTATGTATTTTGAAAAATTTTGTACAGCTGTTTTTTTAGTTGTGAAGCAATACTACCACAAAATTTTTTAAGGACTGGTAATAAATAGGAAAAAATTTCAACAGATATTTCTTGGAAACTCGGTCAGCCATTTTCGTGCCACGCTAATGTCAAAGTTATTTACATTGGTGTTGTAAATTACCAAGCTGTAAATTACTAAGTAAATGGCTAAGTATGGTACGCAACGTATTTCTGCACAAAACCGGACTCGATATTTTTCGATATATAAATTTTTAGTATTGATAATCGATGTAATGCAGTGATTCCTTTTTAATATTGATTGGTTCAGTTATAACGTAAGTTTTCAAGCCTCATGGCGACGTGATTTTGTCATATACCAAATGCAACGTTTTAATTAGCACCAAAATATTCATTTTTGCCCATTTCATTCATTTTTTGTGACTGGACTACAGGTAGGCAAGTATAAAAAAACATAAAGTAACGAAAATACTTTTTGGACGCACTGTATAAGTATATGTAAATTAAACTACAATAGTCTAAAACTATTACTGTGTAACAAACTCATGTTTGAAATATTTGTAATACACCACTGCATATTATTTATCTTACCTGTGGTACGTTATTATTCCCGAAGATTTCTTAGAATCCACGCCGTCTCGACTGGTACAACTTCTAACAGCACAAGAAACCATTTTAGTCAATCCATTAAAACAAAAGTATCTTCAAAAATGTAATTCACAACACCAATGACACTCAAAAATAACTTTGACATTAGCGTGGCACGAAAATGGCTGACCGAGTACGCTTTAGATCACGTGACTTCGTCTCCTCCCTTATTACTATCTCTATGACTTATACAGTGCGTCCAAAAAGTATTTTCGTTACTTTATGTTTTTTTATACCTGCCTACCTGTAGTTCAGTCACAAAAAGAGAATGTAATGGGCAAAAATGAAATTTTGGTGCTAATTAGAACGTTGCATTTGGTATATGACAAAATCACGTCGCCATGAGGCTTGAAAACTTACGTTATAACTGAATTAATAAATATTAAAAAGGAATCACTGCATTACATCGATTATCAATACTAAAAATTCATATATCGAAAAATATCAAATCCGGTTCTGTGCAAAAATACGTTGCGTACCATACTTAGCCACGCCCACTGATTCCACATGTACATATGGAACCAAACACTGAATGTCGTCTCTTTTCTTATTACTATCTCTATGGCATTAACAAAGAAATTTAAAAATTCCTGGCGAAGCTTCTTGCCTAGAAATAAAATAGTATTGTGTGCTTCCGATCGTTTTAGACTATTCCCAGTGCTCTTATGTGCAGGGCGCGCTCTAGCCTTCATATCACTCCGGAAAAATAAACAACTTTGCTTATTTCATGCTAAAATACTTAAATGGACAACCCATTGAGACATTTTCACGCTGTAGTTGACGTAAAGAATTCTTGATTTGGAAAAACTTCTTGCTCTACTTGCAACAGTTACTGGTGAGACAGCATTACTCTTAAAAAAACTTAGGTTTGGGGCACAATTTAACATTGTTTGCCAAAAAATATAAATTTCACTTAAGAGAAAAGTACACAGATGGCTCATGCTCCGGTGATAGAGCAGGGGCTGGAATTTACTCCAGGAACCCAAGAACACAGGTTTGTGTACCACTGGGTGAGGGTGTATCTGCATATCAGGCCAAGATATATGCTATCTTGGAATGTGCGCAGATAAACCTAGACAGAGGTTATGTGGATCGACGCATAACCATATACTCCGACAGTCAGGCAGCAATTAAAGCCCTGAGTGGGTATACCGGCAACTCAGGACTTGCTAACGAATGTCGAGAACTACTTGCTAATCTCGCAAGGCGGAACGTGGTGCGGCTAGAATGGATTCCAGCCCACTCTGGTTTTGAAGGCAACGAGATGGCGGATGCACTGGTTGCGGAAGGGGCGGCAGCTCCTTTCTGCGGCCCGGGCCCGACCCTGGGCCTAACAAAACAAAGAATACGCAAGGAGACGAAGAAGTGGCTGAGGAATCAGCACCTCGCTCATTGGAATGCTCTGCAGGGTCCTAGACAATCCAAACTACTACTGAAGGGATGGACTGATGGACACGCCAGGGCAGCCACTGAACTACCAAGGAGTAGGCTAAGGAAGATAGCAGGACTCCTAACAGGGCACTGCTGTATGAGGAAGCACCTCTACAATCTAGGAGTAGAGGAAAGTTCCCTATGTAGGGGTTGCGGCATGACTGATGAAACGTCAGTTCATGTTCTCTTAGAGTGTCCACACTGGGCTGTATTACGCAGGCGAATCTTCGGAGTCACTGTCATGGCTCCTGGAGACACAAGCAGGCATCCACTGAAAAAGGTTGCTGCCTTTATTGAAGGGCTCGGCTTCATGGATGACTAGGTAGCAGGATTGGCACAATGGGCCCGCCGGTGGCCTCAGTGTCGGAACCTTGGCTTGAGTTGTCCAGGACAAGGCTCGCCTGCACATTTAGTAGTAGTAGTAGTAAGAGAAAAGTACCTTTACATTCGACAATATTGAAAAAAGGTATTTGAAAAGGTTTATAAGAACTGACCACGCTTGATATGCAATCACATCCATTCACATGGAAAAAATATTGGAATGCATCTCTTGGTACAATAACATTGTGAATTTTACTGTATTTTACGTGTAATTTAGGATGCACTTACACACTAATAAATGCTTTATACCAACAAATGTTTGACAGGAACTATCAGAATGCGTTATCATTTCACGCATGAGTACAGGATGATTCATAAGTAATGAATCACCCTGTATAGTAGTGTTATTGAGTAGTGAGGAGAGAATAGAAATCGTCTTTATTGTGGAAGTGAATTATAAAACCCATAGACAAGACACTATCATTTCTAATAAAAGAAATCCCGATCAAAATATTTACTATACAACTGTTACTGCTATATCGACAATTGGTTGTCGATAATTAAAACGCATTGCAACGATTGCAGCCTGTCCAAAAATGTCAATATGTTACGCAGATGGAAATCGTTGTTGCAAAAAAAATTTGAGTGAAGATATAGTGACATGAATTTTGAATACAGACCATTCAAACCCAAAATAGTTAACATATTGAAAGGAAGAGACAATGATAAGCGCTTTGATTATTGTTGTCTCATACAAGGAGAGTTGAAAGATGACCCTTTTTCATACGGCGTATTATTTTTTCTGATGAGGAAACATTCTCGTCTAGTTGAACTGTCCTGTCACAACATTGTAGCGGATGGTCCGATGCAAATCCCAATTTTGTCTCATCACCATAATCCTTTTACGACTAGCGTGTGGTGCTATTTATAAACCTCCCATCAATGGGACATTTTTTTAGCCAATCCATGACTGCCAAGAATTAGTCACAGTTTCTTGAAACTCACATCTATGACTTCATAGACGAACTACCCCTACAAGATCGACAATGTATTTGGTACCAGCAAGACGGTGTCTAATGTCACAGTACATTGAATGTTGGGGAATATCTTGAACATATTATGCTTCATGGAGATGTTATCCATAGATATTCTAATCACCTCAAGTCTGCTAGATCTCCTGACCTCGCCCTCCTTGATCACTTCCTACGAACAAAAAGTTCACCAAAAAGGGTCGTAAATTTGAAATTCACATGTTTAACTGTGGGTTAGTAAATTAAAGTGCATACAGATGAAAATTACAAAATTTCAAACGGCGAAGTATTAACAAGATTATCAACAAACTACTTCACTGTTAGATCATATTCCTGGTACTATGTCATCCAGAAAGTGGATGTAACCATTTATCCCCGTAATTGTATCTCACAGGAAATGTCTCTTTCTCCTAAAAGTCAATCATGAATCGCAAACCGGAAGCCTCTCCGGTCATATATTATGTGTAAGCTCAAATTACTTTAAATTTCACGGTGAAGTTGAAAACTATAATTATTGAATTCCGAACTGAATATACTGAATATACTTTTCGTCCATTCCATCAAAGGAAAATGTTAAGAAGTTTTTAAATATATGTTCATTTGGATTGCTATCGGCAATGATGGAGTTTCACTATTATTTATAAAAATAGTGACTTTGTTGGTAGACAAAAGTAGACAAATTGCATTACCAGCATGCACATCGTATCCGAAATCAGCAAAAAACATTGCGGATTTCCCAATTTTTATACGAAGTATATCAGAAACTATCAATTTGACCAAATAAATTATTAGCTCCAGCTTGGACCGAAGCTGAAATTTCAACAAAAAATGTATTTGAATGTAATCAATATTCAAGCGTTTCAGATACTGCTCCCAGCATAGTAAGAGATGTTGGAACAATGATATCGTAGACGGGAAAATTGTATTGAGAGAAAAGGTGGGTAATTTGAGGCACTGGGAAAGCTATTACGTGCTATTTCCTGTAATTATTTTCGAGCACTCATCTCGTAATTCATAATTACAATAGTTAGCAACACAGAAGTTGGGAAACTTGAAGGTTAGTAAATTTAAGATGACAAAAGAGTCAAATGTTTACTAGACCCTGGATATATTATCATACATAGTTGAAATTCATGTTTCCTTATATATAGTATATGGTTCATGAATCTCGATACTTGATGCCTGCACTACATGTACCGGGTGGTCCAATAAGCCGATCTCTCGTCTATATATCAGAATCTATTCATGTTATAACTTTGGGAGAAAAAATTCCTCAGGAAAAGTGGACAAGAGAAATATCTAGAAATCACTTTCAAGTTTCTAGGTTAACCGCTAGGGGGCGTAACCTGTAAAGAAAAATTTAAAAACCAGTTTTTTGTGAAATATGCCCAATTTTACCCAGTGTTAAATAAGTAAACTAAAAATAGGTCTGAACTTCGCACAAATTTATTCAAGTACTTTTTATTCTATTTTTCGAAATGAAGGGTGGGGGAAAATGGGAAAGTGTTTGTGGATAAATACCTATAACTTTGGTTTGAATCAACCGATTTTTACGAAATTAGTTTCAATAGAAAGACTGTGGATGAATTAATTACATCTACTATAAAACAATGGAATTTAGTTTTAATTGTCATAGGTAGACGGTACTTTCGAATGAAAAAAATTAAAATTTGTGTTCCTTAAGAATGTTCAATGGAAACACCTAATTATTGTGAATTATAATGGAACTGGATTAAATTCTCAACAAAATGGCGTAAACCGCATGTTGATAGCTATTGTCGAAGTCAAGATATAAATAAAAACGCATAAATATAAAGTGAGTATAGTATTGACTCACTCTGTATTATAACTTGAAATTAAATATGTAAAAGAAAGATCATACATAAATTTCGATCATTAAGACTCAATGTCCAATCAAATGCTGCTTCAATCTAAGGTTACTGCAATTGTTAAATCTGCTAGAAGAACAACCGCATATCATGTCAAAAATTTTGTGTGCAGACGAGGCTATGCTTAATAGTGCGGGTGGTGTTAATCTGCATAATAAGCATTATTGATCTGAAGAAAATCCGCACTGGGTAGAGGAAGTGCAGCTTCAAGGTAGATGGAGTCTTAATGTTTGGTGTGGTATAGTTGACGGAAACATCGCAGGTTCATATTTCTTGGAATTTCAAATGGCGATACATATTTGGATTTTCTGGATAATTGGTTGTCTGTTTTATTGAAAGGTATTTCCTTACAAATATGAGGTATGATATTGAAGAATGACGGGTGTCCTGCGCACTTCTCCAGACGAATTAGAGATTATTTGAATGTAAGCTATCCAAAAGGGTGGATTGGAAGGGTGAGTATATTTTCAGGGCCAGCTAGATCTCCGCACTTAATATGTCTGGACTTTTATCTGTGGGAAAGATTGAAGGATTTAGCGTACCAAACTCACCAACCACGCGAGATGACATGCAAGAGCGCATTAGAAACGCTATAAATAGTATATCAACAGCTGCAATTTAAGCAACAGATATGTCAAAGCGTGCTGATTACATATTTGTGTGGAAAACGATAAAAAACAATTTGAACATTTAATTGGACATCAGGTTTTAATGACCAGGATATCTGTATGATCTTTCTTTCCCATGTTTAATTTTAAGTTATAATACAGGGTGTCAATACTATACTCACTTTATATTTATGCGTTTTTATTTATATCTCGAGTTCGACAAAAGCTATCAACATGCGGTTTGCGCCGAATGTTGAGAATTTAATCCAGTTCCATTATAATTCTCAATAATTAGGTGTTTCCATTAAACATTCTTAAGGGAAACAAATTTTAATTTTTTTCATTCGAAAGTACCCTCTACCTATGACAATTGAAACTAAATTCCATTGTTTTATAGTAGATGTAATTAATTCATCCACACTCTTTCTATTGACACTAATTTCGTTAAAATCGGTTGATTCGTTGATTCAAACTAATGTTATAGGTATTTATCCACAAACACTTTCCCACTTTTCCTCACTCTTTATTTCGAAAAATAGAATAAAAAGTAATTAAACAAATTTGTGCGAAATATAGGCCTTTTTTCAGTTTACTTATTCAACACTGCACCGAGAAAAACAAGCCAAGTGAACTGGTTTAATAGAGAAATTCTCGCTAACCATAATCAAACTTGTAGAATTACCCCAAGATTTTTTGTTTTTCTGAAGACTTTTTCCTTAAATTAACATTTCATAAGCTAGCAGTTTAACTCGAGCAATTAAAATTTGTTTCTGAAATGATTTTAATTATGATAAGTATATTAATCACCTAACACTAGCTAAGTGTGTTAACCATAATTAAATGGTTTAATCAATTGTAACGGCTTTTTCGCATTTCGCACAAGATCGCCTCTAATCGTCACTACATCGTGGAGTCTTTAGCCCCGTTTGGCGCGTTAGCGGCGCTAGTTAATTAGTTGCAGCGAGAGTGGACTTTGTGTGGTGGTGTAAAAAGTGAAAATTTCAAATTACATAAATAACTTAAATAAATATCATCGTTGAGTGATAGAGATATCATGGAGTATGGATTACTTATGCTGGAATGGGGGTTGGATGAGTATTCAAGCCGCTTTAGAGGTAAATAAACATTGAAAATCAATTACTTATTTAGTTAGGATATTAATATCTTTTCAAGGGAAATAAAACATTTCATAGTTAAGTGATTTAAAATTATAAAACCGGTGATAAAAATATCTGAAGGCTTTAATTGGGATTATTCTTCCCACAATACAATTCAGATTCGTATATATTTCAAAAATGCAGTGCTAACACTGTTAACATTTCTCTGATAAATTCCGATATCTGCAAAAGGCAATGCAGTGAACTGCAGTTGAAAGTAGACCTATAAAGAATATAACCTTTTTTAGACCTATTGAAAAGCAGTTTTTTTGTTAGATAGAATTGAGTATAAAATTAAATTTCAATTTGTATCTGAATTATCTGAAATAATGTATCATGGACAAATAGAATTTTTCTTTGAATAAGTAGGTACCCATGTAGATTTGAAGATTATAATACCTCTTGTATTTTGGTTATAGGCGAGTGGGACACTCCCAAAAAGTCATCTTCAAGATTCGAGTCCAAACATAGGGAATCGAAATTATCTGCCTATACCGTTAGTTCCAGAGTAAATATTTCAAAGACTTCGGTCATAAGAAATCAGCTCAAGTTAAGTTCCAGATTTAAAGAAAATGTGGGTTTTATGGAGTGCGTGAATTTTGATAAAAAGAACAATGTATTATAAAACATTTTAATAATACCAAACTTTAAGAATATAAGCAACTCTTTTATGCTTTCAGAATTTGAAGAATATTTTTTGTGTAGCACTGTAACTATTGGGAATTTTCATTATAGAGTGGGAACTACCTATAATTTTAATAAATCAATCTGTTCTGCCAAGTTTCGGAAAATTATCTCATATTTTGATAAACGTTTCAAATATGCTCCATTTACAATGAAATTGATTCGATAAAATTTGACTCATTATTTTGCATATGAAGTTGTCGAAACTAATAAAATTTCAGCAATCCAAAGAAAAGATTTATTATTATGGATCCCCTTTCTAGATAATAAACATTTTGTTACCTTTTATTTAAATTAAATTTTATTTTTAAATGCGGATTTCGGTACGATGTTTGAAAATAAACAGTAGGGCACTACCACCACAGTTACGAGTGTCCCAGAGAATTCTAATCCTATTTTGATCGCATATATATTTAATTCGTATACTTTAAAACATACGTCCTCCACCATTCAATTTATTTTTTTTAGTAGGTACCCATAAATTTTTTGTAACCAAACTTTACTGTAGACTGATTGATTGGTATGTGATAGCATCCAGTGTATATCCACCATATCGCTATGGTGAACTGAAGTTCAATGAAGACTAACAATATGTTCAATTTTTGCTTTGACATCGCAAATAGTAGAATATACACCAATCTATACGTAATTACCTACACACAATTTATATTTTCGTTTTGTGCAATATAATATATTATATAGTCTTAAAAAATTAGATTTTTATTTCTTTCCAATACCCATTAAAAATATTATAGGTGTGTTATTGCTGATTTTGTTCTTCCATTGTCTAGATTTTTTTACAATGTATGACCATTCGATCGGTATTTATCTTCGATCACCATCTACTATTCAGTTAATGAGGAAGATAAATACTGATTGAAACGTCATACATTGTAAAACAATCTAGAGAATGAAATTTTTAAATTTACAATCACATAGTTATATTATTGTTGATAATCTATTTAATTATCATACTTAACTTGTTCAATTGCAGTTATTAACAGGTTTAATCACTTTTGCCAACCAGCTTCATTGCTGCAATTAACGGGTTACATTTTTATTATTAACTAGCTCAATTGAAATTATTGTCCAGTTTAATTACTGCTGATAACATATTTAATTCTAATTACTTAATTAATTAATAGTAGTTATTAATTTGTTTGATACAGAGGACTAAATACCTGAGTGAGATTAAAAATTTATTTAATTGTGGTAAGTAAAATAGTTAATACTTCCAAATATCCTGTATTCTGAGGTAATTAATATTTGGTCACTAGCGGTTACTGTTTTTAATAAGTTATTGAAGTGATTTAATTACCTTAAGTGGACGGACCTTAATAACGATAATTAAAGCCCTTTTTATTGTCATAATCAAACATTTGTTGTGTCCTAATACGTATTAAAGTTTTTACCTACTACAACTGAATTCTTAATAATGCTGAATAAACTTTTTCCTCAGTGTGGGTATAATTGGGCATATTTCACAAAAAACTGGTTTTTAAATTTTTCTTCACAGGTTACGCCCCCTATCGGTTAACCTGGAAACTTGAACGTAATTTCCAACAATTTCTCTTGTCCACTTTTCCTGAGGAATTTTTTTCCCTAAAGTTATAACATGGATAGTTTCTGATATATAGCCGAGAGATCGGCTTATTGGACCACCCGGTACAATTTCAAATACACCTAAGAAGCTTATCAATTTGAATCAGTAAAATGCTTTGTAAAGCGATTAAAAACATTTCTCCAAAATTAAATGGAATTAATGTGCTAAGTGTGTCTCCAAATCAATGGAAATATTCATTTTTAGACCCAATCATTCTAAAAAAGCAATAAATGGCCGAGTTAAAATGAGTTTAAACTAAATCAAATAATACTTGAGAACATTTTCTCCTTCAGTAATTGGAATTGAATTAATTTTATTGAGAAAACTGAAATATAATAAGCGAAAACAAAAACACCCTACAACACACAATTATTTCATTGGAACCAAATTCACCATTCTGAATTTAGTTTTTTGCCACCATCACTGTTCCAATTCATCATGTAGGGTTTATCATTAGTACTCATGGGTACATATACTAATTTTGCACCTTAACAACATGTTCCAGCTGCTATTTTTGGAAAATGCTACTGACTACATTTTTCACCAATCCCATAAATTACTTCTTTCAAAACTATACTGGAGTCTAGTGAATGGGATTGGATATGTAATGATGAGGGGAAAGAAGAAATACTGCATTAAATTACAACCATTTCAAACACATGCCGTTTTTTGGATGTACCTCAAAAATATCTATCATTCCTTATCATGAAATCCTGATTTTCTGATTTTGTACTAGCTACCTTGTCAAAGAAAATGATTCACACTATTTTGAAGTATTATTTAAAAGAGTTGAGTTTAAATTAATTTTCAAACGCTAATTAATAAAGTCAGTAGGTGTATTCAAAAGACTATAGGTAATATGCTCGGAGCTGTCATCCGCATACAGATATTTGTATTTTCAAGATAGTTATCATAGTTTGGATTCACGTTGTTTCGGTGCTGGGTTTCTCTTCCGAAGCTCTTGCTTTTTTGGATCGTATCAAGAACTGACCAAAACCAAACTGAGGGCGGAACTCAAACCACTTCAGTTTCCTGTAAGATTCCTCTCCCAGGGAGAATGTCCAAGTCTGATTAGGTCGCGTATTCATCCGGTGTAAAATAGTCCACTCCTGGGTTCTCAGTCCCTGGTTTGACCTTAGCAGACATTTCAGCACCTGCTTCCCCTCCAGCCTCTCTGACGCTTCATCATCAGGGATGAAGGGTTTGGGTAGCTCCTCCTTTTGCACCAATTTTAGCTTGGCGTCTTTCCAGGGACTCAGGGAGGATATTTCTCCCTCCAGCCACTGAGACGTTACCAAATCGACGCATATCAAGATCAGGATTCCAGGCCGAATTGTACAGCTCTGTTCTCTCCTTTGTGTCTTACAGCAGAAGAAGGGGATATTCTATGCCATCCATCCAGCTCCTTGACTATCTGATCAAAGGTGGTTTGGTATGGAACTCCACTCTTGATCAGACAACTAAGACGCTTTCTTGAAGAGCCACTAAATCTGATCCATTTGTTAGGGTTCAGATCCACCACCGCTTCCGCTAAATATGCCCCTGTGGGGAGATCTTCGGGAGGATCACGAGGAAGGGTTGCCAGCAATTTCCTCTCTACCTGCTCCGTATTAATGATTGGTGAGGGGGCAGAAACTACCACCTCCATGTCCTCTTCCAGTGTAACATGGAGAATATCTCTTCCGTTGTATTCTCTGTTTAATTTTTTATTTTTCAACTTTCTTGGTCTATATAGAACCCACGAGTACCTGGGGAAGTGTGTGTCTACTGTGGCAGAACCCTGCAGTACCGCAGTGAGGCAAAATACTCCAGAAGGTTGCGTGGTATCCTGGAGGCTCCGTTCGAGATAGCTGTTTGTGCTAGGCACATTACGTACATTATATACTCCCTTCGGCACGGTTAGCGTAACACCTTGAGCTTATGCCTATTGAGCCACTTCTTAGTTGATCCCCAGTGATGCTGTGGAGAATGTGAGGAGAACTTACACGGATGAAGCGATACATTTTTTGAACCGTTCCTAGGTTGGGATAATAGGAAAGGAAATTTGAATGATATAGTAGACTTCCTCAGTTTTTAATTCATAGTTAACTTCTTCCTAACCTCACCATTTATGAAATGACTCTTGAAAAGGATAATATTTCTAACATTCACTGGAGATGTTAATTGCAATGTTTGGAGAATAAAAATATTACACTGGTTAAGCAATAGAAAAAAACCCAATTTTTCCATCTAAACTCGCGAAAGAACTGAAACTCTCCATTTCCTGGAGTACGTTGTAATGATTCAATTTTATATCTTTATGTTCAGCATTATATTTTATTAAGAATTTTCAGATAATTTCATTCAAGCCCTATTTCTACGACCTTGTCGATTCACATTATATCTCTACTACCCTTTTTATACATTCTAACGTGCTGATAACTTTTTAAAACAACAAAATCACATTCACTTCGTCATTCCAATATTTTGTACATTGTCTATACCTATTTTTCAAAGATTTTTTGAGATCAAAAACAAAGTCTGACTATCTTCTTTTCTTTGCGTCTCCTAATTCGCGGTTGCAAAATGGTGAACATTACCTTTGTAATACGGCATAAGAATTTTTTTTTCTAAAAGCCGCCATAATGTATTTCTAATGCCGCCTTTTGTTCGATGTTAGATGCAGGTATTTGAATGAACATTGCTATCAAAAACAAACTATGTTTTCATCCCAATCCCAATGTTATATCAATTGATTAGAATTATCCGCTATATCGCTGATATCAAATCGAATCAATCACGAATCACTCAATTCCTCAAACAACGAAATATGCTCTCCTCATCATCTGACTGTTCTTACTTATTCAAGAGGGTGATAGAGAATGAGTTGGAGTCCAAGTTTTCTTCACCGTTCTGTATCTTCAACCGACAATTATTTAATGGATATTCTAATATATATTTGAAATCCAGACTCTAGGAATTAATTGTTTATTGTGAATTTCGTGCCATTCGCAGTTGATACATTTCTTCTGTTACTGTTAACTGTACAATGAGAGATTTATAAAGCCTTATTATCAAATCCTTAAGATCAGATACCAAGTCTACGGAATATTGGGGAAATGTAGTTTACTTGCCGATTAAACCCATTCAGAGAGGTTCTAATATTTGGTTTACTGCTTGTATTGTGCATGGATATTGTTTATAACTGAGTGTGATTTTAGATTCCTTTAATCTCAATCAATTGAAAATTAGACGTTTGTGGTTGAGACGTATCTATTATTGTTTAGATACTTGCATCGTCAAAGAGTACATATTGTACTGGGTGGTTCAATGAGGGAGTTGAGATACTGCATCTCGAAAACAGTATGTCTTAGAATTTGGGGAAAAATTGCCATCCTTTCTGTAATTAAACGTGTTTTGAAAAGTAAATCTTTTATTTTCTCCCATAGGTGAAAATCTAAAATGGTAAGGTCTGGTGACTTTATGGATCGCATATGAGGACATGGAAAATCGTATTTGGAAAGTATTTCCTTTGCTGAAATTGAGACCAATGTTAATTCCAATATGAAAAGACTGGATTTGTGAATAGCAAATGATGGCAAGCATATAGGTATTTAAAATAATTAAGTAGTGGTTGCCCTTTCTGTTATAAACTAAGCTTCCTTAGTTTTGTTCCATTTCTCATTATTTTTTTTGCAAAACGATTTCAGCAACATAATTTCTCTTACAATTTATTGTGTTGGCCAACAATCAATACCTAACACTGAGCAAGAACGTCAATATCTTTGGGATGACAAGAGATATCAGTTCGCGGTTTGGACAGGTGATAAGTCATCTCATTCGCCTTTTCACAAGCCAGTTTGAGTTTGATCATTTCACTTGGTATGTCTACAGTCTATATCATGTCAACGAGGGAACACTTCTTTGTTAACAAAAGGGTTCAATAAAACTCGAAGTCCAAACCACAATATTCAATCTTGTCCACAAAAGGACAATTAAGTTGCTATTAGTTTCGGTAAATAATTACCATCATCAGGCTACAAAAAGAAAAAAATGGTACACTTAAAACAAAGATCTCATGAAATTATGTTGAATTTGGACAAAATCATTTATCAAGTAATGTAACATGATGTCCAAAATTGAGAATTCAAAATGAGAAACTAATATTATTGAAAATAACATCCAAAATTTAAAAAATGCTTTAAAATTACGTTGAATTAAGAAGTCATGAAAGCGAATTGCAATCACAAAATTATATCCAAAACAATATTAATACGATTATAAACTGATAAAACAAAATTTGGTTTCCTCAATGAAACATTTACAACTGGAAAACTGCTAAGTAATTGCCATTTAAAATTACTCATAGGTATGATATTATAACATGACATTGAAATAAAGAGTGAACACTTATAAAATGTGGTAAGGAAAAAGAAAATTGAAGTTACAGATGAAAAAGTTTTTTAAGTTTCATTTTAAGAAACTGACACTATGCCAAATGGGGGAAAATTCGGCTAAATTTAAATTTGCATTTAAACTGGCCAAATAGACCTTTTATGAAAAAATTCAGTGAAAAAATTGTGGAAAGTAAAATTTGAACATGGCGAACTTTACATGTAAAATAAAGACGAAAGTTAGCGACTAAAATTCTGGATAATATGGTCATCATAACCATAATGATCATCTGAAAAGTTGAGTACATAATGTATGCAAAATAAATTATCCATGAAGCAAATTATGCAAAATATTCAAAAATAGTATCTCAACTAGCACTAAACTCACTGAAGAGCACATAAACTGTTGCAAAACCGGTGACCGGAAATATAAATGGATACATGACATTTAACAGACATTACCTGATACAAACTTTAATATTGAAAATTGTTATAAGTAGTTATATGAATAAATTTGGCTAATAGCCCACACATATGCGAACTGTAAATTTTTCATTTACAAAATTGAAGAGGGATGAGTAGATACAATACAAACAATAAAGCAACCAATCACAATCAAAAAATTATTTTAGGCTGAACATATCTCATACTTATACTTATACTTATACTTATACTTATACTTATACTTATACT
>CAJUYI010001229.1:61893-78188 GCA_910591695.1 Galerucella pusilla
ATGAGGAAATTTGATTGGTTTTTGGAATTGTCAAAAAATTTTCACTATTATGAAACCCAATTATGACTCAAAGGCATATATTTGCCTTGATCATTGAGTATTTTCGGTCTGGTGCTCGACATTTCTTTTAAAAACTAACGCTAAAGATTGAAACTGTCATAAAACTGTCAAACTATCAAATATTCTACAGAAAATATTGGTTCTGCCTACTTGGGTATTTGAAAATCTAGATTTCTATTGGTCAATTTTTCAGTTTTATAATGAAAACCAGAGTTATAATGAGTATCATTATGAAACTAAATTGGCATTTCATTAACAACTTAAAGTAGGGGAGTAGAAAAAAATTATTTTGGAACCGCACCTAACTTTCCTGATGGAGATTTTTTTTTCCAGAAAATTGGAGCGACACGACCAATTCTACCACAATTTAACCCAATCTAGTGATCTCGTATATACATATATTTGAACTGAATGGACCCATACCAATAATCACACCCACAAGTGTATGTGGTGGGCTAGAAGGTTAATTCTCTCACTACAATAATTAGAATTTCATGTGATATGTAATCGGAATCAGGATGGGATTGGCCCATGGGGGAAAGCGATGATTTCCCGATGGGCTACTTTAATTGGAAATCCACTGTTGCAACACTGACTGATTTCGGGAGAATTTATCGACAGATATTTGGTTCGATGTTCAGAATTTCTACAAAAAAAGTTGAAACAGGTGAAACATGATAATGCATCGAGTGAAATATGAACTGTGAATTTTGGATACCTCGTTGTTGTCTGTATTTGCTTCAAATTTATGTTTTTGCTGATCGGTGTGTTTCAACAAAATACGGTAGTTTTTGTGTTTTTCACTTCTATAATCGTGGAATTCTAGAGCTTTCAGTGGCGCATCCACTTATAGTTATAATTACTGCGTTACCAAAGTTTTGGTAGATTTTGAAGAAGATAATCTGTTTCAACAGCCTTCCTGTAGAGCAGATGTTTTGCTGATTCAAATTAACGTTTAATTATTGAGAGAATTAATGGATTAAATAATTTGCAAGTCATCGAGCTCCTGTTTTCAAACTAGTTAAACTAATTTAGTACGAGGCAGAATAAAACAAGTTGAGCATGCATTTACTTGCGTGCATTACATTTATACCATTATGTAATATACAGTGTGTCCTGGAGAACACTCGAGATCTGGCCTTAAGAATTTGGTATAAGTTTAAAAATTCCTTATTATACAGTGCTATGGTAGTCGGTGGAATAGTGAGACATACATTTAATCAACTTATATATTCATGAATTGGAATTGAACTACTGTCGAAACAAACAGGGTTGTTCATCGTTCACTTGGGTTTATTACAACGAATTGGGAGATGCTTGAAATGAAAAATATGGAGTCTGATAATGGCCACATTTCAAATTTCACATCTGCAAAACAGCGGGAGGTATTAAAGTAACATTTATTAAATAATAACTGATACGAGATTGAATTTAAATGAAAAAAGAAGCAAAGTGAGTAGTACATGAACTATGGATGTGAATAAAACGAAAAAGCTGGAAGTAAGTGGAGCAAAAAAAAATATATATATACCATATGTCCACCCAGTTGGAATCATATGAAAAACTTTTTTATTATTAATTACAGGAAAAAAAGTTATTTTTCATAAAAAGTTTTGCATTATTGGAACTTTTGGAACTTTAGTTCTTCACGTCAGGTTAGGTTTGAGCGACCGAAAGGCGCGACGCAAAAGATCTGACCGTTACGTTACGTTATGTTACGTTGCTTCGTTATGTGCCTCACTTGCGTGCGTGTGCTCTCTCCTGAGTCTCTCTCTCGTTTACGAAGCAGCGATTAACACAATTAAAAAAAACTTCTTAACGGGGAATCGAACCCGGGTCTATCGCGTGAGAGTCTGGTTTGCTTACTACTCGACCACCGAGGAATGTGCGCAAATTGTTCATCTATAACGTTAGATGTATTACATAATTTTATAAAATCTCAGGTCCCCTTAAATACCCATTTTATTCTGTTTTAAGTATTTGTTGTTAATTTGTACGGATTATTTAATTCAAGTTTATCTTTGTAAATGAATATTTTTGATCCAGTGCTTCTATGAAAGACTTTTTTTGACAAGTTATTTTGACGTTTCTTTTAAATTGAGAAAATATGCGTGACGGATACTAAACTCGAATGCTGGTTGGTGGATTTCATATACGTTCTAAGATGTATATGAAATCATATCCGTTCAGTTAACCGATATGGCCTACATTTCCATTTTGTAAACTGTGGTGTACATGTGGGTGTAGAAATAGTTATTTTCCTAACAAGTGCGGAAAGTGATACTTTCCCGCACGCGACTGCGGTCAAGGGCGGGAAAGACACTTTACGCACGAGTAAGGAACATTATTTTTTCTACGACCGTATATACAAATAAGTATATCAACCCATTTTTCAAAATTTATTTTATTTTAAGATGCATATACAAAACTAACCAAAAACTATTATTATTATTATTATCAATTATTATTAGAAACACAATTTGTTGCATTCTGTGAATTACTTAAAATTGCCGGTCCAGTGGAGTTATTTGGTGTTAACTGGTGAGTGAATGACGTTGATGAGGATGGCATCGTTTGCAGGTCACATAAAGATGACGATGAAGGTGACGGCAACAATTTTAAGTCATTTGTAAATGAAATAATTTCATTTGATATATTTTTCTTATATCAAGCCCGGGTGGTTTGATAGGTGTTTTATGACACTACTTTGAAGAATGTATAAGGTTACATCAAAATATTTACATTATTTTATATTTTCAGAAAATTAAAAATGCAACAAAAAGCTAGAAAACATGTAGGTTTTATTTGATGGACTATTTATTCATCTGGTGTAAGAATAGTTATAACTTCCGAAGTAAAAAACTATCTAATAAGGTCAAAATTTGCATAATTTTACTTTCCCGCACTAGTGCGGGAAAGTTTCACTTTCAAAGCTAAAATGCGTGCGGGAAAGTGGGTTGAAGCGCACGGTAGTAGAAAAAATATTTTTCAAAAATATTTTTCAATTTTTGATCCAGTGGTGTACATTAGGGGTGGGCAAAATGATCGATTCATCGAAAAACAATCAATTAATCGGGTGATCGATAAATATAATTGGGTGATCGATTAATCGATTTTTTGGAACTTTAGTTCTTTATGCCAGGTTATGTTTGAGCGACCAGGGGTCGCGACGCAAAAGATCTGACCGTTACGCGTTACGTTACGCTGCGTTATGTTATATTGCTTCGTTATGTGCCTTGCTTTTGCGTGCTTGTGCCTCCTTAGTCTCTCTCTCGTTTACGAAGCAGCGATTCATAATAATAAATATGCTCATACCCGGATTCGAATCCGGGCCGCCCGCGTGCAATGCGAGCATTCTAACCACTGAACCACTGATGCTATATTGAAATTCTATGCAAAGCTGGTATTCGCAGTGCTAGTGATCTACTTGAATTTGTTCGGATAAATTTTTACTATTATTTCCATAATTTTTTTTGCGCGATTAAGGGGTCTAGCTACTTTTCGAAATACAGGGTGTTGAAATTTTGAAAACTTGAATGTTTTAATTCGATATCTTCAAAATGGATTGATAAATTTATTTGACATTTGGCAGGTAGTTTTTAAATGTAAAAGGGCATATTTTGAAAGAAATTGTAGTTTGTGCAACTAGTGTGGATATGATGGCCATATCGCACGAGGACGAAGATGAAGCACGACGCCGTAGGCGGAGTGCTCAATCGTTCAAGTGAGATATGGACAATCCACACGAGTCGAGCAGCATATTTTTTCTACGACCCACTTAGGAAAAAATCTAGAAAATAAAAATTTCTATAAACTGTAATATAACTTCAAATTAAAAATTTAACAATTCAATTTTATGTTTCCACTAATTTTGTGGTAAACGAATGTCCAATTTGTATAATGCTACGGTTTCCTTTTTTAAATATACGATGCTGTTATAAGTAGATGTTGCCAGTCGGACTCCCTCATGGAGTACCGTACCATTATTATCTATAATAATGAATACTCTGCTAAATATTTCAAACGTCTACCTGTTGTCGTTATTAATATCAAGCAGAATAATTATTTGAAAATAAAATTAACAGTAAAAAATATTTCCTTGCGGGGAATCGAACCGGGGTCTACCGCGTGAGAGTCTGGTGTGCTTACTACTCAACCACCAAAGAATATGCAAATTGTTTATCTATAACGTCAGATGTATTACATAACTTTTACTTAAAAGGAACTAAAGTTCCTACCGTGTGTCCCGCGACACTTTCTACCTTTTTTTTTCCATAATCGATTAATCGGATAATCTAAAATAATCGATTAATCGAAAATAATCAAACAATCGAAAAAAATTGGATATTCGGAAATAATCGGCTAGTCGGAAACAATCTATTGATCGGAAATACTCGATTAATAGAAAATAATCAATTAATCGAAGATTGATTGATTTATAATCAATTGATAGTCGATCGTAAGTCGAAAAATAATCGATTATTGTTAATCGATTGAGAATCGATTATTATTAATCGAATATTAACCGATTAATTTCGATTAGTCGATTAATTTCAATTAATCGATTATTTTTGATCAATCGATTATCTTCGATTCATCGATTAATCGAAAATAATCGATTATTTTATATAATCGATAATCAATTTGAAGTTTCATCCAGCGTAAAATAAATTCTTATACAGTGTGGAGCCATATGGAAAACTTTTTTATTAGTGGTTTTATGAAAAAAAGGTATTCCTGATAAAAAGTCCAAAAGTTGAAATGCAACCATCAGATATCAATTTTATTGAGCAGTATACGAGGTTTGTCAAAAAATTCGAATTTTGTGCAAGAGTAAAGTATCTTTATTTTTAAAAATTCAGATAAATGTTTATTTTCTGCGCTCTGATCCAAGGAAAGTTGGTTGAAGACCCATTTTTTACATGAAATATAATATTTGCCACCGCGGACCAGCCTACCCAAGCTAAGGTGTAAGGAATCGTGCTGACAGCTGAATGGCCGCAGGGTGATATGCGGTCACGAACGATCCCCTTGGGGAACCGGGCGGAACCCCATTGTAATTAGCCTTCCTCTGGTAATGCGGGGCTCTGCCAGAGGTGACCAACCCTTCCCTTTTGCTACTCGTGGGAACACACATGAACAAACAACAACCAATAAAAAATCCCGAGGCTGGACAGAAGTGCTCACCTCAATCAAAAGCAGTAGCTGGGGATGAACAGAAACGTCCACCCCAAAATACTGCACAGAATGAGGCTGGACATGGAAGATCACCTCGTGATACAATAACACAAAGGCCTAGGCGAAAGCGCATTTGCGGCGCCGAAGCCAAAAGGAGGAAGAGAGCGAAGGAATCAGGGGTGGCAGCAGCTACAAGTGCACCCCCCTCTTCCCCAACTCCACCTCCAACAACAAAGGCACTTCCTGCGGCCGGCGCCAAGAGCTCCGCTTTGAATAAAGGCAAGGAACCGGCTGCCCCTGCAGGTAAGCGCCCTCACTTGAGCACCTCCACGGAGGGGACTCCAAGAAGGCTGAAGAAGCCGCGCAGCGACAGAAATGTCGCCGCGCCTTCCAAAACCTTTTCGGATGCCGCCTTGAGACACCTCAAGGTTGCTATTATAGATGAGACTAACCCGTACGGTAAGGTTACCGCAGAACGGGAAAGAATTATCAAAAATAAACTGCTAGAGGAACTGGACAAGATTATCTTCTCCGCCTCCAGCAGCAACAGCAAAGCGCCCACGTTTAAGTCGTGGACATACTCCGGTGAAATCATCAGAGTGGTCTGCGATGACGACGGGACGCTAGAGTGGCTGAAAAAAGCCACAAAAAACCTCAAGCCGTGGGAGGAGGCATCGCTGGCGATCGTTAGTGTGGATAGGCTCCCTAAGCTGACCAAGGCCTCGCTCTGGATCCCGGAGGACGTCCACAAGACGACATCCGGTGAAAAAGAGAGGGGTCTTGGTCGGCTTAGGGCGCAGAACCCTGATCTGACGGTGGCAAGGTGGTGCACTTTCCACCATGAGGTAAAGGTGAACCCAGAAGGACACCTCTTCGTCTTCGGAATTGGAGACGAGGATATGGCTGTCCTCAAGAAGAAGTCGATGAGGATGAGCTATGCGTTCACCTCATTGACTATTAGGGTAACAAGGAAGGAAGCAGGGGGCACCTCTGAAGACCCGAGGTCCTTGGTAGTCGAGCCACATAAAGTGGACATTGACCCCAAGGCCACCACGGGTCCCGAAAAGGACGTCGAAACAGTCGATGACCTGACGGAGGAGGCACCCGAAGACAACGAGGTCGTCTCTCCCCTAGCGGAGGAGCAGATGGACCTCTAAAGAGAATCCAACTCCATGCAACCTACTCATGGGCAAGGACGTTGGAAAAAAGGTGAATGTTATACAATGCAACCTCCAACACAAAAAGGCGGCAACGGCAACACTATGTCGCCGCCTTGATGTATTTGCTTTGATCCAGGAGCCCTGGATAATAAAGACCAAAATTACTGGTTTCAGTAGCCTAACGGGTCAAATTTTCAGCCTACCAAGCAATCAGCAACCTAGGACAGCTATTTACGTCCCAAGGAAATACAGAGTCTCTCCGATGGCACAATTCTGCACCTCAGACCTTACTGCGGTTAAAGTGGAATGTCCAGATGGAAAAGGCAAATATACGGCGTTGGTACTCGCATCGGGGTACTTACCTTCAGATGCAGCCACCCTACCACCGACTAAAGAGATGGAGGTACTAGTGGATCACTGCCTCAACCACAGAGTGGAGCTGATATTGGGTTGCGACTCAAACTCACACCACTTGAGCTGGGGCAGCAAGGATATCAACGCCCGAGGTAAGTCTCTTTATGAATATATAATTAGGAAAGATCTAACAATCTTAAACAGAGGCACGGAGCCGACATTTATTAACGCCCGTAGCCAAACATTAATAGATATTACGCTGGCGACAGCCAAAATATCAAACAAAATTCAGGACTGGCAGGTGTCGGATCATATTTCTATGTCGGACCACCGCTGGCTGACCTATACGGTAAGCCAGGATCTCAGGACCACTGTAAAATCCCGTGACCCGAAGAGGACGGATGTAGCTCTCTACAATCGACTCTTAGAAGGTGCTCTGCGGGAAACAGAGGTCCTGACTCCCAGCAATAATGAGGAACTGGAAAGGTACACAGTATCTATCCAAAACAAAATAGACATTGCCTATAAGGAATCCTGTCCCATGAGGATGGTTCAGACAGGTGGCACGACCAATACCTGGTGGTGCCCTGAACTGGAACACCTCAGAAAGACAGCGAGAACGACCTTTAACAAGGCAAAACGAACAAAACTCGAAGAGGACTGGGGAATGTATAAAGCCAACCTCAAAGAGTTCAAAAAAGTCTGCAGACAAAAGCAAAGAGAAGCCTGGAGAGCCTATTGTGAGGCAGTCGAAGACTTTCCACAAATTTCTATGCTACAGAAGGCACTCTCAAACGACCACCATAAGAGTATCGGCATCCTGACAAGGGAAAATGGCGACAAGGCCGCCAACCTTCAAGAGAGCGCTGAGATTCTTATGGAAACTCACTTCCCAGGTTCTGTCTTTCCTGGAACGTCAAACTGGACGGAAGTACCAACAACACCCTCACAATACGACTGGAAATCTGCTAGTGCAGTAATTGATGAGGACAAGATAAGGTGGGCCATATCGGGCTTCTCCCCCTTCAAGTCACCAGGACCTGACGGAATAAGACCAGCCCTACTTCAATGGGGAATAGATATTCTTATGCCGCACCTGGTTGGAATTTTCAGAGCCTCTTTAGCTCTGAGGTATATTCCCAGTAAGTGGAGAGAAGTACGAGTGGTATTTATACCCAAACCAGGTAGGATGGACTACACCTTACCAAAAGCATTCCGACCAATTAGTCTCACAACGTTCTTTTTAAAAACAATGGAGAGGTTATGCGAGCGGTATATAAGAGATGAAGTGCTAGTTCACAACCCACTTCATCCAAATCAGCATGCATATACTCCGGGAAGGTCCACTGATTCGGCCCTTCACCAAGTGGTTGGCAGAATCGAAAGATCATTGGACAACAAAGAATCCACCCTGGGTATATTCATAGATATTGAGGGAGCGTTTGATAAAACAACCTTTCCAACAATTACCCAACAACTCAACTCCAGGAATGTACCTCTGGTAGTAGGAGAATGGATACTCAAGATGCTCTCTAGTAGAGCAATAAGTATCAATGTAGAAGACATCACAGTAAGAGGACTGGTCATGAGGGGATGTCCACAAGGAGGAGTCTTATCACCCCTTCTGTGGAACATAGTCCTAGACACCCTGATTAATCACCTCAACAACAATGGATTCTACACAATTGCATACGCAGATGACATAGTTATCTTGCAGACTGGCAAATTTGTGAACACACTGTGCGACAGAGCGCAGGATGGGCTTAAATTAATTGAAAAATGGTGTAAGGAACACTCACTCTCGATTAATCCCAGAAAGACTGAGATGGTCCTTTTCACCAGGAAAAGAAGTTTATCGGGTTTGAAACCTCCCGAAATCTTCAAAAGCAAACTAAACTTTTCGGAAGAGGTGAAATACCTTGGTATTACCCTCGACAGGAAACTAACATGGAACTCTCATCTACACAACAGAGCAAAAAGAGCATATGTGGCTTATGAGCAGTGTCGGAGGACAGTGGGACGCACATGGTTTTTTAATGATACGGCGACCACCGAGATCTACACTGCAATAATAAGACCCATGTTAACGTATGGAGCAATTGCATGGGGACCGAAAGTTCTACAAGCAACGGCCATCCAAAAATTATATCAAATACAGCGAATGGCTTGTCTGAACATCACAGGAGCCATGAGAACAACACCAACCGCAGCAATGGAACTAATTACTGGTCTGACCCCTCTGGACCTGCACGTCAAGGAGGTTGCGTTAATGGCCATGGTACGATTGCGCACGGCTGGTGTAAACCCCGAAGTAGGAGTGGGCCAATTGAGGTTGAGCCTATGGCAGGAAGCGCTCACTGCGCTACCTTTGCTGCAGGCAGCCAACGATGCAATTGAACCCAGGTTTCTGTTTAACAAACCCTACAAAATTCAAATAAAACAGAACACAGAACCAGACGCTGCAAATGCAATACGCATTTATACAGATGGTTCAAAAATGAAAGAAGGCTCAGGATGTGGAGTTTACTCGAGAGCACTGAGCCTCAAGATTAAGTGGGGAATGGGAAACAATACCAGCGTGGTTCAAACAGAACTGGCTGGTATCTCAATTGCCACAAAAGAACTAACCAGAAGAGGAATTTCTGGAAAAAACATAACAATCTGCACTGATAGTAGACAAGCCCTATTAGCCTTGAACAGACAACGTGTTATATCGAGGCTAGTACTAGAGTGCCACCAAGATTTAGCTGACGCCTCGGCAGATAACAATATTATCCTGAGGTGGGTTAAAGGGCACGACAGGAGTAAAGAAAATCGCATTGCTGATTCTTTAGCCAGGGAAGCCGCTGGACTGAAAATTCTAGGACCCAGTGACACCTACGGCCTAACGACTTCGACAATTGCGGAACTAGCCAAACGTTACACCCATACTCAATCCCTTAAGAGATGGGATGGAATCAAAGGATGCAGTCTTGCCAGGATCACCCTGGGCGACCCTGGAAAGCTGGCGCCGAAGAAATATTTGGCGATGACCAGGAAAAACCTACGTTTAACAGTAGGATTTCTGACTGGTCACTGTCAACTAAGGAAACACCTCCATACTATGGGGTTAGTGGACACACCTCTATGCAGGATGTGTGAACAGGAAGATGAAACTGTCAGGCATGTCTTATGCGAGTGTCCGGAGTTATCGTCAATAAGAGAGTGTGTGTTCGGTGAGTCTTGGCCTACACCTGCCGATATAAAGGAGATGTCTCCTAGTGACCTGACCACCTTCCTGAGAAGGACAGGATGGACAATGACCTAGGAGGACAACTCCTCGGGAGGATGTACAATGGGTCACATGTGGCCTAAGTGCTGTGAGCCTACACACTCACCCTCCCCACTCTACAGATACAGAATTTTTTTTTTTCGTTGGTGAACCATTTAACTCATTTAAATCACGCCTCAGCGAAGTTTAAAACACGCCCTTATTTTAAAGTTACCGTGGCAACATCAACAACTCGACAAACGAAGTCTAAATCTATGGTCTAAATCATGTCTAAATGACAATTTGTTCATCATTGATCTGGCAGGAGTAGTTTGTAACGTCAAAACTTTTATTCGAACAATATTTAACAATGTCAAATTTATAAAATAAAATGGAAAGTGCCGTTGGTATTGTTTGAAATATTAATATTCCGATATTTCAAATCTTTATTTCAAATGGTGTTTAAATTAATACTATTGACATTCACAGAACTCAATAAAGTTGAACTTCCATCAAAATACAAATTGGTTAATCTTTTCCTCATTTCCATGACAACGCAAGGTATACATCATATACATCACGAATTCAACCATTTGACATTTAGTTCTTATTTCCATCTATGATTTCCATTTCTTGGTGTAGTAGTTATAGACCAGTATTTATAATTGCAAAGTGCACCAATAAAAAAAATAGCGTAAAGTATCCGTGGATAACTGGTCTTTGAAACACTTGCTCTATTTCGAGCACTCCGGCTACGCCGTCGTGCTCGAAAAATCGCGGTGTTTTAAAGACATTAATATCCACTTATACTTTAATATACTATTCCGACGAGGCAACATTTTCATCAAAAGGAACCGTCTTATCACAAAATTGTCGCTGGTGGTCTAACAGTATCCAAACTTTGTAATAAAAACTCGGAACCAATATTCTTTGAAAACTAACGTATGGTGTGTACAAAAATAAATTAGTTGGACCTTTTTTTTGACATTCCTTAAATGCCGCAAATTACTTACAATTATTAGAAAATCATGTGAGTGATTTCTTGCACGACCTTCCGTTATACAAGAACGTATAACAATTTGGTTGCTTCCATCCATAGTACATTAAACGTTAGAGTACTCTTTGGAAATATGTTCAATGGGAAGGTGATTCACAGGTATTCAGATCTTTTTTGGCCTCCTAGGTCTGCTGATTTGACTCTCCTCTACTTTTTTATGGGGTTACTTAAAACAAAAGACCGAGGACCATTTGATGATGTAGACCATTTGGAGAGGATTATTTCTGAAGAATGCCAAAAAATTACTCCAAATTGAATGTTTACAAAGGTGGTGGATATGTCGAAGTTGTAGGACATTGAATTAAAATTTAATTAGGTTTGTTTCTTTTTAATAAATATTCTTTGTATAGATTTTAAAATTTCTATAATAAATTATCATTATGCATTCATCACGTATGTGAATTGCAAGGTGGTTCAAAAACAGTAGTAAAGAGAGGTTATCATATTTTCAACAGATAAGAGAGATAAATATCCAGCCAGAATAATTAATATGGAATTATTGGTAAATAATTACAAAACCTGAATTTTCATAATAAGTGGTTGTAATTGCAAATTTGAATATAAGTTTCAATTCAAAACAACTTTACTTTATAACATTTTTCCGAAGTGTTGAAAATAAAGATACTTTACTCTTGTACAAAATTCAAATTTTTTGACAAACCTCGTATACAGCTTAAAAAATTTGATATCTGACGGTTGCATTCCAACTTTTGGACCATGCAGAACTTTCTATCAAGAATAACTTTTTTTCGAAAAACCACTAATAAAAAAGTTTTCCATATGGTTCCAACTTAAGTAGACACACTGTATTATGTGTATTTATTCATTGATTTAAAAAATTTTTGCTTAAAAGGAACTAAGTTTCATCCAGAGTAAAATAAATTCTTATATTAATATGTGTATTTATTTATTGATTTAAGAAATTTTTGCTTGAAAGGAACTAAAGTTCTTACCGTGTGTCCCGCGACACGTTCTACCTTTTTTTTATACCTATAATACAATCATCAAATATCAAATTATTAGTAGTATACCAGGTTTTTCAAAAAATATTGGTCTCACTCAAGAGTAAAGTACCTTTAAATTTGACAATATCGAAAAATGTTACAAGAAAAAGTTAATCAAAATTAATGTTTCAAAATTTGACAACAAAGTTTTGTAGTCTTAAACTTCAAAATATTATTGATTGTCTAGTTGTCATATTTTTTCGTTGTGTCAGATAGGGACCAAAAATTATTTTATCAATTTTATTACTAGTTGATCTTAACAACGGTAGCTGGAACGCTACCGAAACGTCGAAATGAAAAATAAAAAACATTATTGTGGTTTGATTCCCAAAAGAATAAGAAAAAAGAATAAGTAATGCCACAAGGAACTTACAGAAGATAATATTATACATACTTAAATTGTTCACGTCGATACATTAGCTACTCACAACTGATGAACTAGTTCTATATTATTGACAACTAATTCGACAAGCAGCATTTGCGAGATAGTTATATAACGTTGGGTAAAGAGCACTCCTTTGAGAAAGCTACTGTGTTAGCGAAACACGTCAAAACTTCAATTTTAATATAATGTAGATTTCAACAAATTGAATTGTTTTATTTCATCATTTAATAATTAACTCGATAAATTCAAACCACCATCATGGACAAAACAACTATATCAAACTTACTTGATGTTTATTCGGTAAATCTATAAGGCCAGTTAAGTTGTATTTAGATCTCTTGATGTGAAATGTCGATGGAACCGTTTGAGTTTTTTTTATTTTCCGTGATTACGACAAAAATATATAAACACATAAATGAATAGTTAGATTGGAGATCATGCCATTGACATATACATAATATATAAACTAGAATTCTGAGACTACATTAAAAATGATTATCTCTAAATATCCACTCTCTGTTTTTATTATAAATATTTTAATCCCTCATGGTAAATATGAAAAGAGCATTGGAAATGGAATGAGTAGGATGAATATAAGGTGAACAACCGTGAGAAATACTTCCACCTAGAAAAATGAAAATTCGGAAATATTCCTTCCGAATCACTAATAAATGATAAAATAATTATATAAATTGGGAAATCAATCTTAAATATCATTCCATCAGCCAAATATTTTAGTAGTGAAATAATAATACTACCTATTAGGTATTACCTTCTCGAATCCGATTAACGACTAACTGCTGTGTGGATTTTGGTCTTAAATAAATCATATTGGCCCAAGGTCCCGCAAAATTCTGTTTGTTTGGGAATTACGATGTGGCTGCTTCCTTAGATAGAGACTAAAACCTGTGGAGTTGAATCCAACAGCTTGGGGTCACTTTCCTAATAGTTAAGGAAATTTTTTTCAAACAACAATAATAGATATTTCCACAAGAATATTAACTCGTGCTTATCTCACTCCACACAGCATCCACATAACTCCGATTTTTATTTTAACGTGTTTTGTTTAATAACCCAACCTAACCGTATAACAGTATTTCACAAACGAGCTAGCAAGAACAATTATCATGAGAATTAAGTATCTACATGCTAGCTGCATCAGGAACAACATGCAAAATTGCACGGTCTTCCAGTTAAATAATTTTTATATCCTTCCTAATGACTAAAAAGTGAGTAAAAACTCGTCTTGCACTCATGGACACGTGAAATATAAGCGTTTCACACAGACGTGAAGCCAATTTGAGTTTCCCAGTACAGGGCTGGCAGTACAGTTAATCAGACAAATATTGTAAGTGGAAAAAATTGAGATAATCTGGATCCGGAACGGACTTTGTTTCAACACTGAGAAAGTTTTATCTCACAAAGGAGTTTTGCAGTCTTTCACACTTAACAATGACCTAATAAGATCTTCGAATTCGACGAAGTTCTTTGGTCTTTGTAGTAACGGTGCCCTCAAGTGGTCTGTACATTCATTCATTCATTGGATTGGGTTGTGATTAACAACCCAGGCACTTGATCTGAATCCTTGTACCATTTCCCATGTTATCTACTTTCATTCCAGGAGCTTCGTGCCTTCTATATGGGCTATTAGTTTGACTGGAGGGATTTTCAGTAGTTGTAGTGGTTGTAATATTTCCTCTCCAAATTGTAACCGTCTGTATCCTTGTGAGTTTTCGCAGAAGCAGGGTATGTGAATAGGTGTTTAATTATAGATTTCACATTTTCTGTATACAGGTTCACTAACTTTGCCCATTTTGTGCAGATAGTTTCTCAGAGTCATAGTGTTCAGTCACAAGGTCGATAACTGTCTTCTAATATCTCGCACCCAGTTTCAATAGCTTAGTTTAGAGTTCCTTGTCTACCTTGTTCAGTCAACTCTTTGTATGGAGGTGCACTTCTGTCGACCTCCATTTGAGTTGGTGTTCATTATCTGCACAGCTCCCGATTTATCTTCTTGAGAAATATTTTGCGACTTCTTGAAAAAAAAACGAGCTCTCTAAGCAACATAATAATAGCCTTTCGTCTGCTGAGATGCAAAACCGTGTAACTCCGTTTTAACAAATTTTACAGGAGGCGAAAAAAACTGATATATTATGGAAGAATTGAGAAGAAACTATGTATTTTTTTGGTTTTAGGGTTTGTTAATAGATGGAGCTCTTAACTTCTGGAATTTCTGTATAAAAGCTCAATTTTAGAAATTTTCGGACTTACACGGCTTAGCATCTCAGCCGACGCTTTGCTATCATCAATTATTGTGGGAACGATGATAACACGTTCCCTTCGGGAAAAAAGTCTGAGAGAGCTACTGATCCATAAGACTTTTCTCAAGAACTACGTAGAAGTGAAGGGATATAATAAATCTATTGGGTTTCAGTGAATGACACCCCAATATACATACATACATAGAAACTTAAACATGTTGAAAAATGTGATTTTAGTTGGTTATTAATTTGGTCTGCAAGAAATGAAATCAAATTTACTCTTGGTAGGGAACGTAGTAATATATTATTTTGATCAGCGCATGGCGGTAAGGGGAAATCCTTTTTTTTTTAATCAATTGTTATTATTAAAAATTTAGAAAATACTGATCAGCTATAATATACCAGGAACATTGATAGTTTGCAATTTTGAAAGCAAAAAGCTTGAGAAAAGTTATGGCAAATTTATTAAAATTTATCAATGTTCGAGGTATATTAGGTGAGATAATTTATAGTCAAAATCTTGAAACCGAAATTTTTTATATTTGTCGATTTGACAAGTTTATCCAGAGAGAATATTTTTGAATTACCTTCGAAACGTTGAGACATAATAGTATATTACACACCAAGGTGGGAAGAGTTTCATTACTGTCGAGAGGTTAGCTATTATCTCGAGACAGATATCCCGATCAATATTAATAAATCTTTGTTCCGTTCTGAACACACTTGAAATATTACATTTGAGAAATAGAAATAGAAATAGGTATTATAATATTTATCAATGTGTTATATTTTAAATATAAAAAATATTCATCTAAAACAAATAATATCAGGTAACGATCACATTATTTTAGAGGGCGGACGATAGTAATGACAGCATTACATATATGGTTGTGAATAATTAGTATATTACCATTGTATATTACACACAGAGGTGAGAAAAATTTCATTACTGTCGAGAGATAGGAATGAAGCTTCCTGCCGAGGTTTGCATAGGTAACACTTTATTTACAACCACCATATTTCGATCTGAATCAATAAATCTAAAATATCACATTTAACAAAAAATTACCAGGCATTTTTCTCAGAATAATCAATATAATGATAATAAATAATTATTATAATAATAATAAATAAATAATTGTGACTGCTGCGATGTGGTAAGCAACTGTCACCAATATAAATGAATGTCAGATGAAGTCGGATGGATATTAAATTCGCGAATAATAAATTGAGACAAATGTCCTCCGATGAAGAATTGATGGATTGTACCCCTCCAGTTATTATAATATTTGTCAATGTGCTATGTTTTGAAATGTCAGAATACAATATTTTGGAGGACAGGTAATGAGGGCGGGAAGTAGAGGTACCTATGTAATATGTCACTTTTCAACCTTCACTGACGTTAGTAATGACAACATTGCATATATGGTTGTAAATAAATGATAATTACCCATTGGGTTCTTATCAGTGTAATTGATTTTTTATTGGCAATTTTTGAACACGTTACTAAAAATACACAGTTCCAATAGGTTTAAATGTAAAAAAATTATCACTAGTAATACCACTAGAGGTCAAATTATTTCCTG
>CAJUYI010001230.1:5520-61754 GCA_910591695.1 Galerucella pusilla
ACTATTTGCGAAATACTGTCACATTTTTGGCATAGTGGTTCACCCCTCGATCTTCTGTATGTTCCTTGTGGCATTACTTATTCTTTTTCCTCTTATTTTTTTGGAAAGCAAACCACAATAATATTTTTCGATATTTTTATATTTTCTATTTAGACGTTCCGGTAGCGTTCCAGCTACAGTTGTCAAGATTAATTGGTTATTGAATAATGTTGAAACGAGTGTTGAAATTGATTGGAATGCTTGAATGGAAATTATCATTTCAAACTACTAAGCAGAAAGCGATTTGCCTTTCAAAAAATACCAAGCTACCTAGTTGACGTGTGTAAAAAAATTTCCAAGAATTTAGAGTAACTTCTAGGCACAGACATTCAGTCACGAGTTGTTTCATTCTTTAGAGAAAACTTCCGAAAGACAGGAGCTTCTTGTAAGTTTCTATGTCCATTAATATTAGGAAGTTGTAGGAATCTCCAATTTTCACGAGTGCGACTTAAAAACTGTTTCAATATATTAAATGGGTTGAAAAGAGAAACAGAAAGAGCGAGCCATAGAGACACGTTGTTGATACTAAGTAGAATGGACAGATTACTGGGAATATTAGTTCAAAGGCTGCTCAATACAAGGAGGGAAGAATTGAAATTGTGATAATATTATAGATTAATACATAAGAATCGTACAATACACTTTGTTATTCATAAGGTGCGACAAAACGCTGTGCAAAACTGTCAAACGCGAGCTTACTTTTTAACCAAATAGTGTTCATAAAAAATAATAACAGATTTGGAAAAGTCGTTAAGAAATAAGTTCAAATGCATTTGCAATTCTCTTAATTTCGCTCTGGTTTAATAAGATGGATAGTTATGTTTAAAAAAGTCGAACTCAATTTTCATACCACTTTCGAATACTTTCAACCACTTAGAGGGATAACCCGAGGGATCACCAGCAGGGTAGGGGTTCGGGAAGTTTTAACCGCTGTGGTGAAGATTTTTTTCTTTTTGCTTTTACTTCTTTTTTCGCAAATTTTGTCTAAAAAAGACTCGAAAAAAGATTAAATTTAAAATAAAGCAAAGTTATTTGTTTCAAAAATTTATTTATCCAATTAAATGCTTAAATTATTCTCCGTTTGCTGCTAAACAGTGTCTCAAACGATCATACAATTTCCGCCGTACATTATTAATAAATAAATAAATTTTTCAAACAAATAAACTTGCTTTATTTCAAATTTAATGTTTTTTGGTCAAAAATTGTGAAGAAGAACTAAAAACAACAAGAAAAAAATTTCATCACAGCGGCGAATCGAGGCGCAATTCAGGTTTAACTTTCAAAATTCCCGTGCCCTTACCCTGCTGTATATTCCCTACGAAGTTGAAACGAGGGTTAAAAGTATTCAAAAGTGATATGAAAATGGAATTCGACTTTTTCAAACATAACTATCCATTTTTTGGTAAACCAGAGCAAATTTAAGAGAATTAAGAGTGCATTTGATCTTATTTTCTAACGAGTTTTCTAACAACCCTTCCAAATCTGTTATTATTTTTTATGAATGCTATTTGGTGAAAAAGTTACCTCGCGTTTGATAGTTTTGTACAGGAATCCCTATGTCGCACCTTATAAATAACACAGTGTAGTTCTAACTTTGTTGGTCTCTGATTATTATCTTGTCTCTTAAAGTTTTCTATTCTAATTGTGTACACCAAATTTAATGCATTGTAGATCTGAGTGGGTTGCGACATGTAAGATCATTTGTGTATACCATCTACATCCATCCACCAAACATACTTTCACGGCCATCCAAATGTATTGAGTATTGTCGAGAGTATTGTTAAACTACTTCTGGCAACTTGGTTCTAGCGAATCGTGGCTAGTTTCCCACTGATTAAACCTTAATTTTTCGTTCATTTTTGAGCCATCCGTATAATAATTGGGGGTAGCTCTCCTAATTACATCAAATGCATAGCTACATTATTTTTGAAGTTTCAAAGAAATATTAGTCACTATTTCAATTAATAAAACTATCATAATTACTAGAATCTTCTGTTGCTTCTTTGCTTCGTTAACGTGGTAATTACCAGAGCATCCTCAAGTTTCATCAAAGCATTCACTAACAACCTATTTTTGGATCTTACGAAATTTCTATCAAGAATTTACATGAGAAAACTCTAAAACTATATGAACTAAGTTATAAAATTCATAAATTAACCAGCTTAAGGTATAGCAGATATATAGCGTATAAAGCAGATAACTTTTACAACTTCCTGGAGGAAGAAACTTGGAGTCGTAATTTACATTTTTATGAAACTATTAGATAGTTTTGGGGAAAATGTCTCGGAAAATGTACACGGTTATATAACGCATCGCGGACAACTAGCTTATGCACGAGCATTACGTACTGTTTTTGTTTTTTAAGCATTAAAAAATAGTTATGGTTATTTTTAATACATTTATGAACCAAAAATCGAACAATTGAGTTAGAATGGTTCTTGATATATTTGTCCGGACTATTTATCGATTATTCCTTTGGTCAAAACCGTCAATAGGGTCTTGGTGGCTGTTTGTGTCCAAAAAATAGTTTTGTTGAAGACAGGCCTGACCACAGCAAAAGGGGGATGGGATTACCAAAATTTTCCAGGTCATTTATTGAGTGCAACTCTTTAATATAATGATCCGTGAAACCCGCCTTTTTTGGATTGAGAAAGCGGAAGATAGTTAACAGATATAGTCTAAAACTGAACTCCTTTTTCTCGAATCAGATAATTTTCAAAAACTCCTGTACCAATCTAATTGATATATTCTGTAGATTTCTTGAGGTGTATTAATAATTTTTTTGTGAATTTCTTGGGAAATCAAACCACAATCTTCAACGTTTCGGTAGCGTCTCAGCTACCATTATCAAGAATAATTAAGTTTTTATAAATCTCTGGTCCCTATTACTACTATTACTACGAAAAAATTTCACAACGTTGAATATTGTGAAATATAATATTGACAAATTTTTTAAGGTCCATTCACAGTAAATCATATCCGTTGTATAATGTGGGATAAAATATTTTAGATATCGCAGAATAATAATTATTCCAACGCTTTATAAGTTTAACTATTACACTTAAAAGTCAAACGTGGTTGGTATATATAGAAGATATTCAACACCAACCATTCTGGTGTGCAATTAGAAAGGACAACATAACTTGTAGACCGGTTTCGGCGTATTTGCACCTCATCAGTACAAGGTATATGTTCTCCGTCCGCGAGCTCTAAGAGCCTAATCACGGGCTGAAGAAGACACCAAAATCACTATCAATACATGGAATAACAAAAATGGAAAAGTTGTGACAATAGCGACATCTTCAACTCCAACTGCAAACCAAAATTCGAGCCAGTGTACCTACTGGCAAATAGCCAATTTTTGGTATAAGAAATTTCACCCATAAGAGGCTGAAAAATAAGGGCAAAGTTTTTATGGGACAACGTGATTCCTTGGTACAATCTACATCAACTTTTGTATAAACATTGTTTAACAGAATTGATAGAAAACGTGTTTTTCTACACCCACATGTATATTATCCATTTCCTGCACAGTTTAGAGCATGGAAATGTAGGCCATATCGGTTAACTGAACGTATATGATTTCATATACATCCTAGAACGTATATGAAAACCACCAATCAGCACTCGCGTTTAGTACTCGTCACTCATCTTTTTTTCAATTTAAAGAAACGTCAAAATAACTTGTCAAAAGAAGTCTCTCCCAGAAGCACTGGATCAAGAATATTTGTTTATAAAAATAAACTTGAATTAAATAAACTTTATAAATTAATAACAAATACTAAAAACAGAATAAAATGGGTATTTAAGGGCCTACCGATTGACGTTAGTTCTTATGACAGTATGTACTACTTCTGAGGTTTGCCTAAGATAAGTCTCGGTAGCCGACTGGTCAACACACCAGACTCTCATGCGGTAGACCCAGGTTCGATTCCGAATGAAGAAATTTTTTTTTTCAATTGTTAATTTTATTTTAAAATAATTATTCTGCTCAATATTGATAACTACAACAGGCAGACGCTTGAAATATTTAGCATAATATTCATTCTTATAAATAAAGATACTGTACCCTTCGTGCGGGAGTCCGACGGGCAACATCTATTTATAACAGCATCGCATATTTAAAAAGGGAAACCGTAATGTTATAAAAATTGTACATTTGAGAACTGTACATTTATCACAAAAAATTAGTGAAGATATAAAATTGAATTGGTACTATTATGAATAAAATTGTTGAAAATTTTTAATTTCAAGTGATATTTATTTTACAGTTTATTCAAATGTTTATTTTCTAGATTTTTTCTTCAATGGGTCGTAGAAAAAATATACTGTTCGACTCGTGTGGATTGTCCATATCGCACTCGAACGATTGAGCACTCCGCCTACAGCGTCATGCTCAAACTTCGTCCTCGTGCGATATGGCCATCATATCCACACTAGTTGCACAAACTACTATTCCTATTCCATCGAAAATCATCGCCTTGCCTGGTCTTGCTAGTCTAAGGATGATTTTTTTTTGCTTATGTACCTACATCGAACAAACATGTAAGAACTGCTAAACTTAAATCTTACTTTGAACCCGAGTTTAAATTTCTGCAAAATCGGGCTTAAACGTTTATGATCAATTCTATAATTTAATGTTACAGAAGCTACATCCTTTTCTAGTTTCTGAATTCCCAAAGTTTTAAATAATCCAGCAAAACCTCGAGCAAAACCTATCCTAACCGGCTTAAATTCTTATTTAATAATATTTTTATTACCTACAAAGAACTTGGTAATTTATTAGTAGCGCTTTTAATAGCACTAACAGTGTATTTTACGCATTAAAATATCGAAACTGATTTCGATAATTTGGATTTTGTGAAAGGCATCCGAACATTTCTATCAAAAATTTTTTTCATGAATTCCAATAAATACTGTAGGGATATTGTATGCTCTATAGCTTATTAGTGACTCAATTATTTCAGAACAGAGTTCCTTTTGATATTTTTTCAATTTTTTTCCTTTGCTATTTAATGTCGGTCTATTTTTGCGCCTGAGAACTATACCAATAACCGGAAATTTTGCAAAAACCACTAGTGTTCCAACCAGTGGTAGGGATCTTTATCGAGCCCAACATCCATGGACTCGAGACCTCGGCTTTATGTCTTTTCTGAAAGACGGCATATCTACATTATGCTTCGTGCTCATTGCGTTTCGAAAAAGGCTGTATGGGACCTACGACGGTGTTTCCCCAGTGGTCGTCCATCTAAGTACAAACTGCGCTCGACTCTGCTTCACTACAAGGCTGGGTCGACGCCCAATATTTGTAAATAAACATGTCCAAGTGCTGTATACTTAGCAATTTCGTGGACATGGCAAAAGCGAGGGGTAAACCGCTGGCAATAATCTTGTACACCTAAAACTTCCACATACTTCCACACACTGTTTTCAAGTTTCAAATGTAAGAACTCATACAACCTTTTTGTAATGCAACACGCTTCCATAACGAGCACAAAATTTTATAATTTCTGAAAGCACACCATAGCATTGATTTTTATGATATTATACCTACTGTATGGGTAACTTTAACACCCTCTTTCTCGAAAACTAAAGCTCCAACGACCCATGTCGACAGGAAATTTTACGCAAATTTTTGCATTTTCGACATGCTCTTTCAGATTGTAACACCTATTCATTAACACTCGGTGTAATCGCCTATTCAATAATTCTAAATTCCTTATTTTCACCGAACTTCGTCCAATTTCTGTATCAAACTTCCGCGTACTTCCACCAAACTTCCACATACTTCCATATACCTTCACATACTTCCATATACCTCCACATACTTCCACCAAACTTCCACATACTTCCATATACCTCCACACACTTCTACCAAACTTCCACATACTTCCACTTACCTCTCGGGCAAAAATCACATTGATATACTAAATAGCTCAAATCAATTAAGTTTGATCTGTCAAAAATGCTTTTTTATAAACACTAGTGTTGAAAAAAAAATCAAAGGATTTCTTGAATGATGCCGTAATTAAAATGAGGGTTACTCTACACATTCTTAGCGTGCATTCAGTTTTCACACACTTTTTATGTAAGAATCGACCTTAATATGTGTTATGATCCAGAGTTGTTGTGGAAATGAAGAGTTTCTGTTATTAATTACGTATAATGAACATTGGTTAAACACAATTGGAAGTACTCATTACAATGTAAGAATTCAATTTAAAATTCATTGTTGAATAATAGTTAAGAAGATTGAAGATAATCAAGCCACATAAGACTCTAGTAGTGTTTTGTATAAAAGCAGAATACAATGCCTTTTTACTATAAAATTAACAGCTTTATAACCACTATAACAAATTCCTTTTAACGAAGACACGCATAACAATTTGCTTCACAAATAAAGATAGTAATCAAATTTATATAATAATGCAATATTTACACACCATTATTTTTTTCGTATAATCTTCAACCAATTAGAACTCGAATAATTAGAACGATCAACTAAATTGAGTTACGTTGTATAAATTCGATAATACCTGATTATACATAGAGTAGGTCTACCAATCGAAAGTTTTACAATAATTTAATTTTCATAGTAACTACATCTACATCAATATACAACAATACACAAACTAACAGAGACAAACATTCCAGAGAGAAAGGACTGGGAAGCAGGGCCTTCTATAACAGAGTCTCAACTGGTATACTGATGTCTTTAAAACAGACTCTGAAGTAGGAGTCGAAATATATGTGGTACAAGAGAAGATCTCGATCTCTCTAACCCTGGGGAATGTATGTGTATGTGTGATTTTGGGGTGACATTCACTGAGACCTAAAAGATCTATTGTGCCCCCTTACTTCTACTCAGTTTCTGAGGAGAGTCTCAGAAACTAGTAGTTCCTTTAGTCCTATTTCCCGGAGGAAGTTTAGGATGTCTGCAGGCTTCAACTTAGGCAAATGTTTCTCTTCTATCCAGTAATCTCCCAGGTGCTGTGCTCTAGGATTCTGGAGTGCTGTGCAGTTGGAAAGTATGTGGATGGAGGTTTCTTTTTCCATTCCACAAAATCTGCATTCTTCTTCCTCCACTATTTTGAGCTTTTTCAGGTGCCCATTCAGGCGACAATGTCCCGTCAGGATCCCTGTTAAAACTCTTAGCGCAGTTTCACTTTGACTTATGCATTCTTTTGATCTCAACAGGTTGTAGTCACCCAGAAGAGTCTTTGATTGTATAAGCCCTACTAGATCTTTCCAATGGTCAGATCTTCTCTTTTTCTCGGCTTTACTTATTTCTTCCAATATTACATTGGGGCTGATTCCGCAAAAGGGTTTGGGACCCCAGAAAGGTATTTCAGTCCTCCTCTTTGCTAGTTCATCTGCTATTTCATTTCCTTCTATTCCAGTGTGTCCTGGAATCCATAGTAAGGTGACTATGTTGTTCTCGCCTAGTTCATTGAGTTTGTCTAGGCATTCCCACACCATTTTGGAACTGATTACACAAGAGGTCAGTGCCTTAATGGCTGCTTGACTATCCGACATTATGATAATCCTTTGTCTTCTATTTCCTTAATTATTAATATTGAACTGGGCGCACTTTCTTATGGCGTGGATTTCCGCTTGAAAGATACTTGGGGTTTCTCTCAAGCTTTCAGAGTGTTTGGTTCCTGGCCCGAACACTCATATCCCAGTTCCTTCTATTGCTTTTGAGCCGTCTGTGTACCATTGAATGGCATTCTTTCCAAGTCTGGTAATGGTATTTGGATCCCATTCCTTCTTGTTGCTCATTTCCGTAACGAATTTCTTTGAAAAGTTATACCCTGGGGAAACATGCTGCTGTCTTTCAGGCAGAGGTAATGGCGGTGCAATGCTGTGCAGAAGAGTTGATGAGAAAGGGAGGTGGATAGCAAAAGAATCGTCATCTACTCCGACAACCAAGCAGCACTTGAGGCGATACGCCCATATAGGATAACATCAAATCTGGTGTGGGAGTGTCGCAAGGTCCTCGACAGACTAGGTAGTCATAATAGAGTGACCCTAGCCTGGGTACCAGGTCACCAAGGAATAAAAGGCAATGAAAAGGCCGATGAATTAGCCAAGCAGTGAGCAACGGAGGCAGTGATAGAGGGCCAGAACCTTGCTAAATGCATAAGTAGAGATAGCATCCACAAAGGATAAACAACCAGGCGTTGCGCTGGTGGTATGAAACCCCAGGACAAAGGCACGCTAAATTATTCCTTAAGCCATTTGGCCAAACTGTCACACGACCTATCATGTCAAAGTTGAGAAACAACGAGGATGATGGTGGGAATACTGACCGAACATTGTAGGCTGAGGAAACATATGCACACAATTGGCCCATCAGATGACATGCAGGTTCTGCCAGGAAGAAGACGAAACCGCGGAACATTATTATTTTTGTTTGTGTAAATGATGTCACCATCATTAATATGTGCATGAATTTATTGTGAATTTTAGTGTCTAATAACAAACTGAAAATGACATTTTCTATGTATTATTTTTTTCTGTTATACATAATTAGACTGTATTCAGTTTATCAACTTCACACTAAATCAAGCCGTATCTCAAAACGAAATCTTCAGTTTCTCAAACGATAATTTACAGAACTAATCTTTATGGCCTATCTTGTTTATAAAATAATATCAATTCTGTGACTTTTTTAAATAAAATTCAAATTAAACAAGAATATACAGTGACATTTTATCTTTTCATCGACTTTATTTAAAAACAACTAGTTTTAGAAGATTGAAACACTCTTAATACAAATCTTTTTTATGTTTTTCGTGGTATATATTTAGTATTTTTTTCGTTATTTGTTGTTTTTTGCCTTCACAATCTCACCTGACCTGGTAACTGATAAAGTCCGTAACTGACCAAACTTCATTTCGAAAATAATATCAACCGCAAGATCGTGATAGTATCGGAAATTCAACACGCAAGTCGAAAGTAATAAAGGCTCGATTCGCAAGAAATTTTCATGAAAATTGCGGACAAGCTTTTGTTGTATAATAAGGTGTGTTAAGTATCTGGTTCACAGTTTATATACCTACATTATTTGAATACAGTAAATGATAAACTTGATTAAAAATAAAGCGTTGCACTAAATTGAAGAAAAAATACAAACTAGATATTTTTTTATATAAAATATCACGAGAGAAAAAATTCATGATCGACATTGCCGATGTTGTTCGTGATTTCTGGATTTCTTTTTACCAATAATTTTAAAAATAGACGAGTATGACAATAGTACATTATCCAACAAGCATATAATGATGGATATTATTCACGATAATGAGGGAATAATAGCCATTATATGCGAGTAGAATATTATATAATGTCCACGACCATGAATTACCTGTTTAGGTATACATTTTTTTGTCAAACTAAAACACTATACCTAGTTTATTACAAAAAACTAATATTTACTAATAATCACTTCTTATGTTATTGAACAGATTATATATTTAATATCACAAATATCTTCATGGCGTGATGGTTTACGGCTCTAACTTGGGGAAGTGAGGAATTTTAGACATAGGATAGAATCCACGTCGCGGTGAAAATTTTAATTTAACATATTGTGTCATTTGTATCGAGATTTGTATATATAAATAATCGTTAATATATATGTCATGTGACCTTTTTATTATCCACACCTATTATTAACTGGTGAATAATGTACGTTATTATACTTGAAGAAGCACACATAATATTACCTATGTTAAAATCGAGGTTAAAATTATCAAATAGTCGTGGACAAAGATTTTTGTTGTTGTTTTTACCAGCCATTTGTTACTGGGCAAGGCTTTTGCACCTCCTTGTGTGGTCTTTGCAAGTATGGAATTGCTTAGGACTAGTTCTTGTTGGAAATAATGTTGCCACACCAGGCAAGTTCAAAAGAGAATAAGTGAAATATTTTTTTTGTAAGGTATCTTTGTGATGAATTTTTATCATTTTCAATTGTATTGTAAGGGCTTTCGAAATTTCTTTCCTTTTCTTTTGGTTACCTTTAAGTTGTTTTCGTTTTGAGTCCTTTGACTGATTTAAAAACAATGTCGGTATAATTCTATACAGTACTTTTCTTATAGCGTGGTATTCCATAATATGGTTTTGATACCTTTGTAGTCCTCTCCGTTTTTTTTTTTCATTTTGTAAGCAGAATCTTCCATAATGTTTGCTAATTCCTTGACTTTTTAAGCTTATAATTTCTCTTCAATAAAAATTGCGAAAACTGTCGCTAACAGGAAGCTTTGGAGACACCTATTTGGAGACATATTTTCCGAGACATTTTTCAAATGTGTTCCAAATATTATTTTCAAACTGAACTAATCTGACGTTTCTTACAAGATATAACCGAGATATAATACAATGGCATTAGAAACAAAATTACATGGAAATTTTGTTATTGTAGGTAACTTTTTTGTCACTTATAATTGCACAAGTGGTTTTATCGGTATAGGACATTTCAACATTGGAGTTAATTTATCGCTGTAAAAGTTAAAGCTAACTTTTGCCGCTGTCAAAGTGACAATTGCACTGTGGCATATGCGATTTTTTATACATGAATTAAATTGTCAGTGGAAAAGGAGGTTGCTATGGTATTTTGCCTGTAAAAAACACTCTAGTGAAGTAGTCAAGATAATTATGAGATGATAAGAGACCTGCCAAAGAATATTTTTGTAGCAACTAATATCTCGGATTCTCGATGTCTACATGCAATACAATTTGTTTTATACTACGAGTTTACATTATCAGGATTGGCAAGAAATTAATTAAAACTTCGAAATTACTTGAAAATGTTGAGAAACAATCACAAAGTACCATCCAATTTCCAAACAAAGCATGTTGCTTTTGGGTTTTTCTTAATTTTTCTTTGTTCTCGTTGGTGTTTTCTTGCGAGCTTTATTAGTTCGTTGGTTGGACTAGGGAAGTTTTTGTTTGCCACTAATGGATTTTCACATTTACTGTATGTTAGAGAAAATATATGTGTAGTTTGATTTTACAACAAAATATAATAAACTTTATTCGTTTCAGTCAAAAACACGTTCATTGAAAACTATATAAGGATTAAATAAAACAATTTAATGTGTTTAACTTTTTAATAAGTCAGAAAAAAGCCGTTAAACACGAATTGCATACCAGATTTTCTCTACTACCGAAAACTAGTGCGCATAGTAAAGTTTTACGCATTCGAAAGTGTGTCTAAAGTACGTACTTTGTACTTTACGCACGGTAGCAGAAATACTTATTTTCCTAACAAGTGCGGAAAGTGATACTTTCCCGCACGCGACTGCAGTTGACGACGCGAAGCGGAGTTCGGGCAAGCGGTCAAGGGCGGGAAAGACACTTTACGCATGAGTTAGGAACATTATTTTTTCTACGACCGTATATACAAAAAAGTATATCAACCCATTTTTCAAAATTTATTTTATTTCAACATACATATAAAAAACTTGGACCAAAAACTATTATTATTATTATCAATTATTATTATTAGAATAGCTATTTGTGTATTAAGAGTGGAAAGTGATACTTTGCCGCTTGAGGCAGAGAGTTGCCTGCGCGTAGCGGAGCGCGGGCAATCTGCCGAAAGTGGCAACGCACTTTCTGCTCGAATTGCACACAAGATTTTTTCTACGATCACCTTATTTTTAAACAAATAATTAAAAAAAACATGAAAAGTACACTTTATTAGAATGTGATGTTGAAAACATGTAACAATTACTTATTATTTTTATTTATTGCCTACAATATTAAAGTTGAATGTACAGTTTTGGCAATTTTTAATATTTATCCCAGGACCTGAAGAAGTCGAAGGTAGCGTAATATCTTTTGGAACTTTTTCTGCAATATCTGCTATATCTGGAAGTGTGCTTGAAAATTCACTGTCACTATCCATTTTTCAAATAGCTATTCATAAACAGACAAATTTTTTATAAACTAAAAATGAAATAATGACGTTTCATTAATTCCATAGTCTACTATTTTCACAAAATAGTAGGTAGGTACTTAAATATGCAATCACTGTTGCATCTAGGTGTATAATGCATTGCCTACCTTCTGACTGTTATATTTCTACTACGTAAACTTGTCCGTATAAATCAATACTATGAAAATATGAATCTGCTAAAACGATCAAGAAAATTGTCAATCTTAACAACGTCATATTTGTAATAAGTTGTAAATATTAATTTTTATCTTGAACTAAGAAATAAATCCTTCACTGTAGTATTGAATCAAAATAATATCAATGTATGAGGTTTAAATTATTTCATAATTTCAATAAAATTAAACATATAAAATATACACCTCCATCTATTTGTTGGTAGCGTAACCTGCAGCGTTGTAAATCCAGTAACTTGTATAAATTGTAGATGTCAGTCAAATCATATAGGAATATTTATTAATTTTGTTCGAAATATCTTCAAATATCAATATTTCAACTAAAATATTCGGACTGCTCTACATTTTGTTTTAATATATCTATTATTTACTATCTTTCTTTAGTTTATTGTAAATGAAAACAGGCGAGCGGAAAAGTACGCTCTAGAGCGTAAATAATGTCAATTATGACAGATCGCGGAAAACATCAACTTTGCGGTTAGATTTGAGTGTGCAAAAGTCTACTTTGGGTAGTGATCGTAGGAAAACACAATTTGTTGCATTCTGTGAATTACTTAAAATTGCCGGTCCAGTGGAGTTATTTGGTGTTAACTGGTGAGTGAATGACGTTGATGAGGATGGCATCGTTTGCAGGTCACATAAAGATGACGATGAAGGTGACGGCAACAATTTTAAGTCATTTGTAGATGAAATAATTTCATTTGATATATTTATCTTATATCAAACCCGGGTGGTTTGATAGTTGTTTTGTGACACTACTTTAAAGAATTCACAAGGTTATATCAAAATATTTTCATTATTTTATATTTTCAGAAAATTGAAAATGTAACAAAAAGCTAGAAAACAATATGTTGATTTTATTTGATGGACTATTTATTCACCTGGTGTAAAAATAGTTATAACTTCCGAAGTAAAAAACTATCTAATAAGGTCAAAATTTGCATAATTTTACTTTCCCGCACTAGTGCGGGAAAGTGACACTTTCAAAGCTAAAATGCGTGCGGGAAAGTGGGTTAAAGCGCACGGTAGTAGAAAAAAATAATTTATATTCTATGAGCCAGTGCCCAATTGAACTGAAGAGATGTGATATTTCAAATATAACAAAAAACTACAAACTTATTACTAATTATTATGATGAATTACTAGGTATTACAAAGGAATTAGTGGTATCACAGGGGAGTTACTTGGTATTGCACAGGTATTACTGTGTATTACCACATAAAAGTGGAATTAGTGTACAAAATTTAATCAGCGGTTCAGCCCTCGGTATATAATAATTTAGAAATTACGAACGTTCATTCAATTTGCCAATTGAAATATCAGCCATAAGAAATAAAGTAGGATATATGTGTATAAGTTCCATTAAATATAAACTGTTTGTAAGCTTTCCAGCGTTATTTCCGAAAACCCCTCATAATTCTGCTTCATATAAACGTCAGATGTATAAAAGCGCTCTCACCCTATTATTCAAATGTATCACTGGGGCTTTTCTTAGAATTCTCTTAGAGATTTTCTAACGACAATAGGAGGAATTTCAACTCGAAACACTGAAAATATACAAAGAAAATCGTTGTTAAGTTCAAAACAATCATATACAAGCTGCAATTTTTTGTATATAAACAATTTTTAGAGAGTTTTTCATTAATAAGTGCAAATATTTCATATAGAAAATTAATATGAAGGTTAAAACCAAATACACTTCGATAAAATATGCCGTTTTATGTTAGATTCAAACACATGAAAACGCCGCACCAAAAAATTTTTTGTTTGAAAAGTGGACGGTATTATTAGACAAAAATAATATCCTGTAAGAAATGCCTAAAATATACTTCAACGTACTAAAAAATGCGAGTAAATATAATAACTTCAGCGTGTTTTGTAACCTAAAAAAATATTTGTTTATATATTCTGAATCAACTAAGAAAAACACAGAGTCGTCACACCTGACAAAGACTAACGCAACGAGAAGTGTATATATTAAAGTGATATAGACGTATCAATGTCATTAGTGATGTTGTTCTGGTTAGTGAATCGCTTGATTGTTGACAATTCAACCACATATAATGCTCTTTTTTCACACAAAACTCTACCTAATTGGTTTTTCAAGATATCTATAAATATCTACATTTACCATAGGTTCGTTCCAACACGACTCCGAAACTATCAGTGATTGTTATGAACATGCGCAGTTTCATTTTCGCGTTCAAATAACAATACGTGACAGTTTCGTGACTGTAGTTCACATATCAAACGATCTTCCGACAGTCCAAGTTTTAGCATATGATTATTCAAATGACAGTGGCCTATTAGACAACGTAGGTCATGCCTGCCATAGTGTAACATTTGCTTGGAGACATTCTTCGAAGAATGTATAAAAGCCTTTGAATGAACCAATCCTGGTAAATTATGCCAGAAGTCTAAAGCTCTTCTTGCTGCCCAGGTATTCAGTGTTTGTTTGGCAAAACATATTGCGATCCCAAATGTAGATTCTGGTACGATAGAAACACGTGCGGCATCCTCCCTTGCAAGAGAGTCTGCCTTCTCGTTTCCCTCCATGCCAGAGTGGTCAGGGATCCTGACCAGCAATACTTTATTTAGTTCTCGTTAGGGTTGCGGATTTGACCGGTCAACTTTTTTTTGTCAATTGACTGAAATGGATTTAAAAAATAAAATTGCAAAATGAGTCCATCCAGGAGCATTCCTTTTATATCATAATAAAACTCTCGATAAACACCAAAAAGATGGTATTTAAATATTTTATAAATTTCAATTGAAACTAACTGGTCAAATCTACAATAAAACTGGCGGGAACGAATCATCCGCTTTTCATTTTAACGCAAAATTTTTCGTGCTGCCGCCAGTCTTTCGGTCAAGTCAAATAGGTGTTGGTCAATTTACGGTCAATTGACCATGCCCAACTCTAGTTCTCCTATTGAGGAGAGTCTTTTTTGGTACTCTAATTTTTCATACCATAAGTCTGGAGCAGAACACTGTAGTTTGAAGAAATAATGACGGGCGGAAACAGCTCACTCTTACCTGAATAATCCATGACCAATATATGTCAACTCAAGTTTAGTACGCATATATAAATACAAGGGTCGTCTTCTCTTGCTGCATGATAACAAACTTCACTGGTACTACAGATTAGCCGTTCCAATAGAGCAGTTGCGGATTTCCCCATTGGTGCTTGAGCAAAATCAACTTTTGGTGCAGTCCGAAACGAATCCTTAATTATCTGTTCGAACGTACCTCTCATATATTCATTATATTATACCAGGGGGCAGAATCGAGCGGTGAACCACTATGTCAAAAATGTAACAGTATTTCGCAAATAGTGTAATTTCGCAAGATTTCGCGTGATTGCGCATGATTTCGCGTAATTCCGCGTGATTTCCCGTGTTTTGCGCGACTTTAGTACCGGAAAATTTCACTATTTTGCTAATTATTGTGCATTATTGCGCAAGATTTCGCATGAATTCACAGGATTGCGCAAGATTTCTCATGATTTCGCTTGATTTCGCGTGATTTCCCGTAATTTCGCGTGATTTCTTGTGTTTCGCGCGATTTCCCGTGATTTCGCGTGATTTCGCAAATTTGTGACAATATTTCGCATGGTGGTTCACCCAGGGGTGAACCACTATGCCAAAATTTTGACAGTATTTCGCAAATAGTGTAATTTCGCAAGATTTCGCGTGATTTCGCCTAATTTCCCGTGTTTCGCGCGATTTTAGTACCGGAAAATTTCACTATTTTGCTAATTATTGTGCATGATTGCGCAAGATTTCGCATGATTTCACGGCATTGCGCAAGATTTCCCATGATTTCGCGTGATTTCCCGTGTTTCGCGGGATTTCCCGTGATTTCGCGTGATTTCCCGTGATTTCGCAAATTTGTGACAGTATTTCGCAGGGTGGTTCACCCCTCGGGTAGAATACCACAATAAAAAGATTAAATTTTGCCTCTTAGAAACTTCAAACCGAGCTTCAAACATTAATTTGCAATTAATAGATTTTTCAAGTAGGTATCTAAACAACATTCAATTTTTCCATTAATTTTTTAAAAGGTTCAAGTTTGAAATAATGTAAATAGTAGTAAAAATACAAATAAATGATCTGTATATTTTATTTTATTCTAAATTCGAATTGTTCAATGAATTTTGACAACAATGACTCCCGATTGAAATCCCACTTTGCCTAATAACCATTTTATTCATTTTCTCACAACAATCACAATGGAACAATTATTTGGTAATTATGCTGTGAATTATGTCATTCAAACTTGAGCGATGGTGTTTCGTAACATCGCTAACTATTAGCGTCCTCTTTGATAGAATCTACTTGTCATTATTTTATCGAATAAATGAATCGAGGGTGAATCTAGAATGTTGTTACATATCCTTGTCAATTCTCATCCGAAAATAATTTACACCAGCATATGAGCATTAAAAAAATATGCGTGGGCATGGAATTAACCAGTACATTTTTTATTAAATCAATATTTGTTCATCCTTCGATTGATTTTATTTTTGCAGGATTAATGACCCAACATATTCTCGCGAATATTAGATGAGGTATTGATTCACAGGTTCGGACTTACAAAATGATTTCCTTAACGGTACATAATTTTAAGGTATTTGCAAATGAACCTTGTTTCAGCTAAACTTAAACTAACATGCCATTTTTGTGGGTCAACTATCCAGAATACTCCAATTAAAACAATGATCTCCGCATTTCTTGAAATGGTGAAACATACAAACATTCAAAAAACACGTCAAAAAGCCTCTGAGGAGAGTCTAAGAAACTACTAGCTCCCTTAGTCCTATTTCCCGGAGGATTCTTAGGATATCTGCAGGCTTCAACTTAGGTAAATGTTCTTCTTCTATCCAGTAATCTCCCAGGTGCTATGCTCTAGCATTCTGATGTGCTGTGCAGTTGGGAGTTGGAAAGTATGTGAACAGAGGTTTCTTCTTACATGTCACAAAATCTACATTCTTCTCACTATTTTGAGCTTTTTCAGGTGCCCATTCAGGCGACAATGTCCCGTTAGGATCCCTGTTGAAACTCTTAGCGCAGTTATACTTTGACTTATGCATCCATTTGATTCCAACAGGTTGTAGTCACCAGAAGAATCTTTGATTGTATAAGCCCTACTAGATCTTTCCAACAGTCAGATCTTTTTTCTTTCTCGGCTTTACCTCTTCAAATATTACATTGTGGCTGATTTCGCAAAAGGGTTCAGGCACCCAGAAAGGTATTTCAGTCCCCCTCTTTGGTAGTTCATCTGATATTTCATTTCCTTCTATTCCAGTGTGTTCTGGAATCCATAGTAAGCTGACTATATTGTTCTCGCCTAGTTCATTGGGTTTGTCAAGGCCACCATTTTGAAACTGATTACACAAGAGCTCAGTGCTTCAATGGCTGCTTGACTATCCAACAGTATGATAATCCTTTGTCTTCTATATCCTTCATCAATATTGAACTGGGCGCACTTTCTTATTGCGTGGATTTCCGCTTGAGAGATACTTGGGGTTTTTCCGAAGCTTTCAGGCCCAAACACTCCTATCCCAAATCCTCCTATTACTTTTGAGCCGTCTGTGTACTTTCCATGTCTGGTAATGGTATTTGGATCCGATTCCTTCTTGTTGCTCATTCATTCATTCATTCATTCAAACGTTTGGGTTGTGCTCAACAGCCCGGGCACTTGACCTAAGTCATTGTACCATTCCCAATGTTATCTACTTCCACTCCAAAAGTTTCGTGTCCTCTATATAGGCCACTAGCTTATTTGGGGGGATTTTAAGTAGTTCTGATGGTTGTATAGTTTCCTTTCCAAAATGCTTCTGTCTGAGTCCTTCTAAGTTCTTACATGAGCAGAATATATGAATAGGTGTTTCATCCCTTAGTTCGCACTTCCTACAGAAAGGTTCACTGACTATTCCCATTCTGTACAAATGTTTCCTTAGAGTGCAATGTCCAGTAACCAGGTCGGTTACTGTCTTCAAGTGTCTCTTGCTCAGTTTCAATAAACTGCTTGAGAGTTCTTTGTTTACCTTTTTCAGTAGACTTTTTGTGTGAAGATGACCTTCTGTCAACCTCCATTTAATTTGATGTTCTTTGTCTAGCCAGTTCCGGATTTCCCCTCTTATGTAATCCTTTGTGATTCCACAGAACGGTTCCGGACCTATAAAGTCTCCTTTAGAGCCTTGTTTAGCTAGCTGGTCCGCCAATTCATTACCAGCAGTCCCTTCATGTCCCGGCACCCATACTAGAGACACTGTGTTGTCTCTTGCCAGCTTATTAAGGGACTCTTTGCAGTTTTTAACCAGTCTAGATTTCGTGGTAGGATTGCTGATAGCCTTCAGCAATGCCTGGCTATCAGTGAATTCTTGTTGCTCAATTCCATAGCAAATTTCTTTGAAAAGTTGTACTTTTTCATCATACCGTCTTGGGGCATGTCAAAAATCATATAAAGGGAGACGTGTTTTTGATATGTAGAAGTTATATCGTAATGCCCTATAACCTCTGTGTTTTTTTTTTATTCAAATAATACCTTTTTTTCAACTCGCCTACTCTGTAAAGTAAAAAAATGAAACCTGGTGAAAATCAATACAATCTCTTTTGAAATACATTTTGTCGTTATTGAGTGATTTTTTTAACATGGATACTGCCGCAGACATCATAACACCTTTATTTGAAACGAAATATTCTTTAATATGATTTCTATCTTGAATGGCACGTCATCGTATTATTTCGGGTATTTTCAGACGAATTTAATAAAACATTTTTATCTGGCTTTCATATTTTTCTAACATTTCCACGACAACCAATTTCATTTTTTCCAACGCTTACGTCTTAATGAACTGTAAGCTTTGTTGGATGTGGGATGTAGGAATGTAAATTTACATCACCCCATGTGTTGTTACAATTAAAATTTATAATGCCATGTATTGAGAAGTTAGCTTGAACTGTCAATAAAACTGTGGTAGTGAAATTTGTATTGCTTGCAATTTTTCTTAGTTAGTCATTATTAGTAGAGCGCGGATTTATAGCTATTATGCCATAAGTAATTTTTTATGGCAGATGTATTTTGATCACATATATGCATGAATTTCAATAAGAGGATTCACAGGGTCAATTTGTTTTTGTGCCATTATGCCTATTTTCAGTTTTAATTCATTTATTTTTTTGTGCTAGCTTTATGCATATTTTAACAATTAGTGGTGTATTTGGTGCTAATTTTGTACATTTACTTCTCGATATGTAACAGTTTTTAATATATTTGTCAATTTCCGATTAATTTATTCGATATTATCTAAGCCACAACGTGACAACATCGTACTAGCGTTACCCAGCACATATCTATTGTTTGGGAAATTCCGTAGGCCGATTGTGTATACCCTCGGCCGATTTCCAAATTTCCAAAAACTATTTTGCGGATCATTTTGAGTCTTTTAAGGAAATCATATTAGAGTTTCCTAAAACGGCTTACTAACAGATTGAAAAGTGTCAAGAGATTGTGAAAAATGAAGAGGTAAAACAAAACTTAGCATTTATTAAGGCTAACTACAAAGCTATCACAAAACTCGAAAACAAGACACTTCCTCTTGTAGAAGCTGTGGAAATAATCGAAACATTCAAGAACGAGACCTCAAAAGTACGTGGCGGTTCAGGAGTTTTAATTTTTAATAAATTGACTGGGCTAAATAAAAATGGAGGGTATAGAGTTTTAAACCAAATAGCAAATGTTATTAAAGGAAATGATGTTGAAGATCTTGCGATAGATGCAACTATTGTTCCTAAGTTTAAATATACACCAATTACCAGAGTGAATGTTGAACGAAGTTTTTCTCATTTAAAATTTGTGCTGAGTGATAGAAGAATGGGATTTACTGTTGACAATTTAGAAAAACAATTAGTTATTGGTTTACTCCAAGACGAGTAGTTTGTAATGTTTAAAATTTCATTCGTTCCTATTATTTAGTGTTTTTTCCAAGAAGTAAGTTTCTGGTTTTTTTAAGGCGATGTAGTTTCTTTATTTACATTATCTTATGACGAAATGACTTTTATTTTTATGTTTTTTGTGTAAAACTGTATATAAATAAAGATATTCCTTTTAATAAATTACTTTTTGTCGCTTTTTTTTAATTTCATGCATATATTTATGATAGTCCAAGATCCCGGTGCCCCAGACGTTACTTATTTTCTCATAAGAAATATAAATGGGATAAAGTAGTGTTAGTACGTACTTTGAGTGTGTGCATACCTGCTACCTTGGGTCGACGGCCAATTCATAGGTACCAGGTGCTAAAGAAAGATAAATACAGTACTGATTTTTCTTAAATTCTCAGTGCTGATTTTTACATATGTTTTAGATATTGTTGTTAAAAATTAATAATCATTATTGCCAGACACTTTCCATCGGCGCTTACCCTTACCAGACGCTTTAAAGCTTCAAAAAAAAATAACATATTCTTACTTATAATCTCACTCTTGATTTTTATGTATGATACTTGGGGAACTATTTGAACACCCCTGGTCAGCAGCCGGACCAATTGGAGGGGTCAAACATCCCCCCAGACACACATAAAGTGTCGCTATGTGTATAAGCGCGAGGTCATTATTTGTACGCTTGAGTGTGAGAGAGATATCTATTTATGGATATCTTTCTTATACTTCTTGACGTCTCTAGGCTACTCTATTCAGTGCTACTTGATTCAGTGCATCTGTCATTTTATTTACAACGTGTTGAACAACAACAACAATTTGAATATTCCTCGGTCGTCGAGTAGTAAGCAAACCAGACTTTCACGCGGTAGACCCGGGTTCGATTCCCCGTGAAGTTTTTTTTTAATTGTTAATTTTATTTTTAAATAATTATTCTGCTTGATATTAATAACGACAACAGGTGGACGTTTGAAATATTTAGCAGAATATTCATTATTATAGATAATGGTACGGTACCCTTTATGAGGGAGTACTAGATGCACAAACTACTATTTCTATCAAAATATACCGTTTTACATTTAAAAACAACCTGCCAAATGTCAAATCAAGTTATCCATCCATTTTAAAGTTATCGAATTAAAACATCCAAGTTTTCAAAATTTCTACTCCCCGTATTTCGAAAAGTAAATGTGCAAGACCCCTCAATCCTCAAATCATTTTGTCCAATTTCACGAGAGGAATCTACATGCAAACGTTGAAACTACCCTTAACGTTCGAGATGCTTATACCATTTTTTGCGCGATCGTATTGAAACAAATTCCGAATAAAATAATCTAATGAACGAAATGTCAAAAGTGACATTTATACTTCTCGATCAGTTTAAAATATATTTTGCATTTTGGTGAAATTGTTTTTATGCTATTTATTACTTTTCGACGTCTGAATGGTGAGTAAATCACTTACCGACGTGTTAAACTTAGAAACCAGTAAACACAACCTACCGTCCTGACAACCGATGCTGTAAATAAACAAAAAAGATCAATCGCGCAAAAAAAATTATGGAAATAATAGTAAAAATTCATCCGAACAAATTCAAGTAGATCACCAGCACTGCGAATACCAGCTTTGCACAGAATTTCAATGTAGCATCGGTGGTTCAGTGGTAGTTTGCTCGCCTTCCACGCGGGCGGCCCGGGTTCGATTCCCGGCCGAAGCTTATGAATAGCTGCTTCGTAAACGAGAGAGAGACTCAAGAGAGAGCACACGCACGCAAGCAAGGCACATAACTAAGCAACATAACGTAACGTAACGGTCAGATCTTTTGCGTCGCGACCCCCGGTCGCTCAAACCTAACCTGACGTAAAGAACTAAAGTTCCAAAAAAATTTTCAATAATAATTCAAATATTCATTGAAAAGTTGATGAAAGAATAAATGCCTCATTTCGACCAATATCCAAAATTCTAATGAAACTTCTCTTGAACATCATATTTCAATAAATACTGTTACGGTTTAAGACTTTCACAAACAAACTCCAGTCCCAAACTTTAAACTTCGATTTGCTTATAAATTGGAAAAATGACTTGATGGCGTTACCCGAAAAGTTTTTTTCATAAATGCTAGCAAAGAAGGTTTTCCGGAACTTTTTTTATCTGTTCACTGAATATTCGTTCAATTGTGTAATCAATGCCGCTTCAACCGTTACACTTTGACCTTCTCACAATGAAAAATCAGAAGCGGGATAGGTAAGTCGACCCTAGGGATACATGCTAAACATTATTTGATTTATAAATGTTTGACAGTTTTATTGTTAGCTGAATACTCACAAAAAATAAGGTTGACATAAATATTTTTGTGCTCATTGGTTCACTAAAATTAGCTAGTGTTATATTAAACATTTTCTCGTAAGTCTTCATTATCATAGTACAGCGAACTATACGAAATCTCGAAGAAAAAATCGATAGTTCTCACCCATTTCGATTTTTTTTTGTTCGAGTAAGATTTTACTGTTGACATTCAAATTATCCTCCATTGGATATTGCAAAAATTTTGATTTAAATTGGAGATGGGGATTAAGTCCTCTTCAGGGTTTAATTGAATAAAAAAGCGAGTGAATTGACAGTCGTGGTAGAGACAGCTGTGGCTGTGCACCCAAGAATGGCGACCATTTGGTTAACTTCCGCAAGGAATCGCGGTTCCAATCATTCCGGAAATTAGGATGCAGGAAAAAACCACAGAAAACCTGCATACATCTTCCCGGAATAGAAAAGGGAAGGTGTTAGTGTATTTTTTATAGGTTTAATTTATTTTTTCAGTAACTGAAGTGGACTGAAAAGTGCGTCTTTCGTTTGTCTAGTGTTTGGGATAGATTTGAAGATTGTGTAGAAGAGTGGGATGGCAAAGAAGTCCGAACTGTGGCTTCATCGTCGATTTGGCAATGGATGCTCCGTGAATTGAATAGGCCTGGGAAAAATGAGGAGAGTGAATGGTGGAGGCAGGAGACTTTGATTTCTGGGACTGAGATTTGGGTTTAGAGAGGTTTGCTTCAAGGAAAGCTATTTCGTCTCGGACTTTTTCAAGTAAACTCCGAAGATGCCCCTTCTAACTACAAACCAGTATGGTTAGTTATATCGTGCAGATATTCCAACCCCGTTTAACTTATAAGTGTAATACAATGTATGTCAGGGCATATGACCCAAAAAGTAATTGTAAAAGTATTTTTCAAAAACTTTGTTATGCGTTGTGGTAGTACTAAACTATTATCTTTGACATCTATTCCAGAATTATATCAATCTATAAATTAAAATATTCATAATAACGGAAGTAAAATTCACCTATCTCTAGCTTATTCTCTTCCCGACATTTATTATTTAAATACCCTTAACATAGAAAAGTTAATGAGATTCTCAAGGATGCCATCTTGAAAGCAGGTATATAACCTCAGGTGGAGTGGTTTAAAGAGAATTTTAGATGGTTCGATCCCAAGATTCGACATGAAACTCCCCATTTCACTAATTATTGTTTCTACGCCCATGTATAGGAATTAATGCTAAATATATTCTCATCTTCAAATAAAATCTACCTAGGTTTCAGTCGAACGAGAAAAATTTGCAATTCCGATGACCTCGGAAGAAAACAAGTGGAAAAAGTCCAACGCACAAAAAAGTTTTCAGGCATGTTTAATAATAAATCAAGATTGGTGTTTATTTTTCCCATAATGACAAACAGAGCACGTTTTTTTTAGGTGAAAAAACTAAAAGTGTTTATTGTTCAAATTAACTGCAAAATGTATTCGATCCACTGCATACTTTTATGCTTATATAGTATTTGTTTTCAGATAGATATTTTTCCAATTTCGTTTGTAGAAAGTATTATTAAAGATGTTGGCATAGAGAGTTGTCCAAAAGTATAGAACCAAGTATATATTTTCGATTGTGCAGTTATTAACAATGTATCCATATGTAACATCTGGGCCGTAATAGCGAACATGTTACGTTACCACTAGTGAAGACAGAAATCTGTTGCTTGATATCCGTCACCAATTTGACACGCGTAGGTAACTGTTACAGGCCGAACCACCATTTGTCGGTAATGTTACTTTACGCGAGTAAACCAGTTATTTTATTTTTCTATTGTCTGTGTAGAGTCGTGTGTGCGTGTGAGTTTAGTTGTCGTTAAATCGTCGGTTTAAAAACCAGGGTTAATAATAAGACGCTGATTGATTATGGATTGGAGTGAAAAAATTGTATCAAATTTCATAAAAATGTATGGTATAGTTTTTTAGACCCAACATCGCCTTCTTTTCCTATTCAAAATCTGGAGGATTTTTAACATGGCTCTAAATGTATTCAGGTTCTCAAGTAAGTATGTATATTGGTGTGACATTCACTGAGACCTGAAAGATATATTGTGACTGCTTAGTTCATGGGGAAAGTCTTAGAGACTAGTAGCTCGTTTAGTCCTATTTTCCCTAGGAATTTTAGGATATCTGCAGGCTTCAACTTCAACTTAGCCAGATGTCCCTCTTCTATTCAATGCTCTCCGAGGGGCTGTGTCCTAGGATTCTGAATAGCTGTACAATTCGCAAGTATTTTTCCCTTGCCACAGAATTTACCTTCTTCTTCCTCCACCATTTTAAGCTTTTTAAAGTGCCCTATCAGGCGACAATGACCAGTTATGATCCCTGTTGAAAGATCAGTTTTACTTTGACTTGCATTCCATTGATCTCTACAGGTTATAGTCACCCATTGGAATGTTCGATTGTATAAGCTCTACTAGATCTTTCCAGTTGTCAGATCTTTTCTTCTCTTCGGCTTTGCCTATTCCTTCCAAATCTTCCAATATGGTTCTGGACCCCAAAAGGGTGTTTCAGTCTCTCTCTTCGCTAGTCCATCTGCTACTTTAGTTCCTTCTATTCCAGTGTGTCCTAGAATCCACAGTAAGGTGACTATGAGTTTGTCTAGGCATCTTCACACCATTTTCGAACTGATTACACAAGAGCTCAGTGCTTTAATGGCTGCTTGACTATCCGACATATGATAATCTTCTGCCCTCCGCATCCAGTGTCAATATTTTTTATATAGGTATATATTTTCTTATAGCGTGAGTTTCCGCTTGAAAGATACTTGGGGTTTTCCCAAGCTGTCAGAGTGCTTGGTTCCTGGCCCGTACACTCCAATCCCAGTTGCTTTTATTGCTTTTGAGCCGTCTGCGTGTACCATTGAATGACATTCTTTCTAAGTATGGTAATGGTATTTGGATCTTGTTCCATCTTGTTGCATAATTCTATAACAAATTTCTTTGTTGATCTACTTTTTCATTATACCACGTGTGGCAGGTTTTCTGATTTCTATGAAGTAAGGAGATGGGTTTTTTTTAAGGATTCCCTCCCTACTTAGCCTGTTTCTTGATTTTTCTGCCCCACTGTTCACCACCATATGTATTAGTGTGAGGTTGAGAGATTTTCAAGTAAAAATAATGTCTCAATTCAAGCATTATAACTACCTCTGAGCTTCATAATAGGATTGGTTAAAGGTGAAACATGGATTCGAAATAAAATATATTGACAAATAGCTGACATGAAAATTAAACCACAATGATAAATGTGTGTATTTAGTTTCTGACAGAGCAATTTGTAAGTCTTCATTTCCGACAGGTACAGTTTTTAAAGCGGACATTACGGAAATCCTGAGAAATTAAAGTATTGATTTTCAAACATTCCCACTTTTAATGTTGACAGATCACATCTGAATAATGATATTGGGCGTCGATCCAGCACTGTAGTGAAAGTTGGAATTGATTGAAAAAAATGATGGAAATTAATAAATCGCCTTGTGATTATTGATTAGTATCTCACACGCTTTAAAATCCCTTTTAGGTGCTGGGACATATTCAAATAGCCCCGGATACGCTTTGCAACATACCGGCTATAAATATATAAATACACCTTGCACTTCGAACTAAGTTTTCGTATAAAAATGAAATGTAAATAACAAATTTACGTTAAATGTTTTTTCTTTCCAGTCATACGCTTCTGTTTCTGTCACCTTTTCGTGCGTGAAGTGTTGAATGGAAATTCACATCAAATATTTTGATTTATTTCCAACATAATATGTATTCAACATGCGATTTACTAATATATTTCCAACTGTATATTTCAACATGAATTAATAAATATTTTGAATCGTACAATATTAACGTCCTTTGATCTTCCAAAGGTTCTGTAGGTATATTTAAATTCATTTGACCGTGCAAAGTACGTTTTGCATCTAATCGTTTCTTTGTTTTCTCCCAGTTAATTTCCCTTTATGTTTACCGGCCTAACAACGGAAAATGCGCGCGATTGCTTTTCCGATTTTCACGAAAAGCGTTTCGTTCGTGGGATCAAGCTCGGGGGCATTTGGAAGTTAATTGTGCCGCCCAGGGCAGCGATATAAACTTAGAAGTTTAAAGGAAATACACGTCTGCCCGCCGTTCGCTTATCTCCTCACTTGCTAAAATATTTCACCTAGTAGAGTTTTCAACTTTTAGAAATATTAGGCACTCGTGATAATGCAGCCTTCGGGTTTAACTGCTATAAAATATTGGTTATATACATATATAATTTGAGAACCAACGACTTTACTTTACGTTCAAGATAATATATTATAATGTTTTTCCTATTTATTTGAACTGTTTTTACCGTGGGATAAAATTATACGCTCACTATAGCTAATTACTATTGATTTATTGAACACTTACACACTATAATAAACTTAATTTATATACACACTACTTAATGTCTACTAATTTATCTACACTCGGTATAATAATTGTCCTAATTTATCTACACTATTATATTCACTATCTGTTCACTCACTGTATACTGAAACTGTTTGCCGGTTCACTGTATACTGAACAACTCCTCCACTCACTCGAAAACCCGCGTATATATGGTACTCCGCAACTCTAGAACTTTCTTGAATTTACCGAGATTTACCGCCTTATACGCTTCGAGAACAGTCTGGAACATTACCTGTTAGAGAACCTCTCTAGAAAGGTCGCATTCGCCAAAATTTATATTTTGCGACAGGACCGGCTTCTGAAGCACTGAGTTCGTAACAATATGTATGCAACAAATCGATTTTAATATTCAATAAAGTCTGGATTTTTTTTATTTTCATTTTTAGTCGCTTCAACCCCTAGGGTTATTAGCGACAATAGATTTGAACTTGGATATCATATTTATGTCTTTAAGATAATTAAGGTATTAGATTTTGAACATCAGAATTTACACCGAGTAGGCACTACATCCAATTTATTGGGGCATTCTACTAGAATCTGTTCTATACAGTTAATTGGCAATTACATTTTTCACACTGTGGAGGTTCAATTTTTGTAATAATATAACTGTGAGTGACGTTTTTATGGCCTAATCGGAGTCTTGATAATATAACTTGTGATGTTCTATCAAGATTTGTTTAGGGTCAAGGTTTTACTGTCGTTTTAACATTGCGTAATTTTGATTGTGATACATGCCACTCATTCAGTGATTCACACGAGACCAACGAGACAAGATTTTCACAGAGTCTTGTCTCGTCTCGCCGATGCAATGATAAGTCTCGTCTCGCAGCCTCCAGTCTCGTCTGGTTTCTTGCACGAGAGTCTCGTAAAAGCATCGAAATCTCGTCATTCATAATATTATTGTTTAAGTGCAATAATGAATACTTAAATACTTGCTATAAGAGTCGGAAGAGAAAATTACAATTGTTGAAAAATAACATGTATTTGAAATTGACACAACTATAGAAAATAAGAACATAACACTATTTTATAAATGAAATATCTGAAAAAATCAAAGGTAAAAAATAGCCCTTAGCCCTCTCGGTTGCAAATGTTTTTGTTTTTCACCCAGTCGTTTAGACAAAACAAACATCGTGCAGATTCATTGTTGAGGCGATCTCGATGTTTTCTTATAGTTGATGCAGCACGTGAGAATAATCTTTCCGCCGGTACTGAAGTAGCCAGTATGCTTAAGAGATCTCGTGCCATTAAACTTTTGAAGCTCCTGCGTCCATTCTCCTTCTGCATGCGTATGGTTTACTGCATACAAAACATCAAAATCAACTGATAACGCCGGCAGAGGCTTTTAAAAGCAATTCTAGGTGTTATGCTTATAAATTTTTATCAAAATAAATTGATGTCCATTCAGAAATATTCACCTGCGAGACTCTCGCGCGAGACGAGGATACCTCATGCACGTGACTGGAGACGAGACCAACAAAAGTCTCGTTTCGTCTGGTCCGAGTATCGATCATGCGAGACTCTCGAACACGAGAGTCTCGTGCGAATCACTAGTATTTCCACAGTTGTTGCAATTTTATCTTCACGTACAGTTTCATGTCCTGTAGTAGCTCTAAATCTAAATCTTGTACTACACTGGTAGTGGCTTCTCGAGCAAGTCGATCGGCCTCTTCGTTCCCTTGGTTGCCAATTTGGGAAAGAATCCATAAAACTGTCACTTTAATGCTCGCTTTAATGTTGGATTGCTGGAGATAGGACTCAGCATAATTTGATTTCACTTAACTCTTGCTTATTACTAGCTTTGTATATTGGGAGATTTTTCAAATAACCACAATTTCGATTAATTACTTTTAAGAAAAGTTTAGGTCTCAAATTACATCCATTGGTTTCCATACAATAATACAGTCGACCTTGGGAGGGGTGACTTTGAAGAGATGGGGTTAAAGTAGAGAAGATACATATTATTCATTTGAAAAATTGTCTCTAAACTGCACATTGATATCAATGCGCTTTTAAATTAATTTATTAGGGTGGATTACTCCCTTTTCACTCCTTATTGTTACAATTTCTTGTGTGTCCTGGCTTCAAAAGTTATTTTTTTCCATTCTGCTCCATTTCTGCATTTTTCTCTCCACTCTTAGATTCTCATCCTTTTTGTATCCTCTTCTATCTGATTCCTACAACTTTCTCTGGGTCTTCCCCTTCTTCTCGGCCATAGAGGAGTCAATTGTGTTATTCTTCTTATCATTTATCCAGGCTTTCGTCTCATAATAGGTGAATGCTTTTATATATTTCACGCTTTCTATTTCTTTGTTAATTCTGAATCTCCTTACCCCAGTTCTTGTTATATGTTCGGCCCCAGTATCATTCTAAGAATCTTTCTTTCTATGATTTCTAAGTCTTCTGCTCCTTTTTTGTTTATTCCCGTTGTTTCTAAGCCATACGCGATCACTGGTCTTATTAGTGTTGTGTATATTTTTATTTTGGTGTTTTTATTTGTGGCTTCACTTTTCAGAAGTTTCCTATTTCTGCAGTAAGCTTGGTTTCCATTGAGTATTCTTTCTTGCACCCGCTCTTTTCCTATTTGTCCCATCGTCACTCCTAAGTAGTTGAATTTTCGGTTTTTTTACCTACTATCATATATTTTGTTTTGTCCGCGTTGATTTCCATTTCAAGTTGTTTTGCCTCTTCTCCTTTCTTTTTAATTGCTTTTATAACTTCCTATTGGTTTCCATACAACAATACAGTCGACCCTGGGAGGGAGACTTTGAGGAGATGGGGTTAAAGTAAAGAAGATACATATTATTTTTAAAAAATTGTTTGTCTCTAGATTGCACGTTAATATGGTCAAAATAATTAACGTCGAAGGAAAGATTTCAACGCTTTTTTTGGAAAATATATCGATTTTGAGTCCGCCACCAAACCAACTGCAGAGACCAAAAACTGATAATAGAAAATTTTCAATTTTTCATGTCTCAAACAATAAATAACCCGCCAGGGTCTATAAATTCTATAAAATACCCCAATGCCGACAAAATTAAATATGAACACCTAGAACAGTTACATTGCGACGAAACTTCCTGGTGAAATTAAATAGACTCAACCAGGCGAATTGCAAAGTTAATATTAGTTCTCTGGAAAGATGAGCCATTCTGTCATTTACGACTTCCCAAAGAGACACTTTCCAGTATTTTAATCAGTCTACCAGACTATCTAGAGATTTTATGTGAAACCGTCTTCAAGGAATAACTTCGAATTTTGTTACTTAAAACATGTCGGTAACCTATTGTACCTGTAATTGAACATCTTCATTTAAACATGTATATATGCTGAAACTAATTTTTTGTACATTAGAAATGCAGCAACTGCTCTTTTGATATCCATCATTATTCAGATTTTTACATACAATAGGTACCTACTACAGGGTTCATAGCGACCTGGAAAACCTGGAGAACCTGGAAAAGTCAGGGAATCTAAAGATGGTCAGGGAAAAGTCAGGGAAAACATCATTTTCAACAGAAATAACCAAAATGTCAGGGAAATTTTTCCCCTACCTGGAATAGTATATTTCCTAACTAGTGCGGAAAGTTCCACTTTTCCGCACGAGTTAGGAACGCTATTTTTTCTAAGAGCGTGCGGAACATCTACTTTGTCGGTGGATATATTGCTAGACATTTTTTCCCGCATTTTCGTCGATTATTCTAAATACCCTTCAGCCAAGGCTGTCGATTTCCAACCTCCCAATCTTTTTCTCCACTATCTGCCAATATGGTAGCCGAAGACCGCCGAAAACTGTGGCCCGTATATAATTCGGGGTGACGCGTTCCCCTAAATTGGGTATTATAAATATAGAAGTTACTTTGTGACAAATGTGTATACTTTATTTTTGATATTTTGTGGCACTTTCTAAACTAAAATGAGTGCGGAAAAGTGAACTTTTCCACACACAAGTAAAACAAATAATTATTGATCGTTCCCCTTCAAGTTTAGATAAAATTATTGATCGTTCCCCATAAACTTTAACCATCCTTTTATTATTTTTTATATCTATGCAATTAAAAGAGATAGCTAACTCGGACATGATACTAAAGGTTTCTGAAGTAGAACTAGTAAGATTTTGGAAAGAATGTCAAAAATTTCTTGTAGCAGCAGTAAAAAATGTATAAAATATAATTTGGCAAAGTATATTACCTGTTTTGACCCAAGAATATTGATGGATTCTGTACAAATTGCAAATAAATTAATTCAATACTTTTACGAGAAACATAATAACGAGTAGGCAAGCAGAAAAAAGTTTCTGTCAATTTAAAAAATTTGCATCTGATGAACATTTTCTAGGAGGAGCTAAAAACTACGACTACAATAAAAAAATGACTCACAGAACATATAAAGACTTTCTCGAAAAATAAAATAAAAATAACCGGGTTAAAAAGAGAAAAAGGGAAGCTAAGAGTAAAATCTATAATTTGGAAATTAAAAAGAGAAAAATCGAAAACGAATCAAATAGTAGCTTGTCTTTAATAAACACTGAAATTAATGACCTAAGACAAACGTTAAGTACTATCGTTACCTAATTTTTCTAATGTATTGGCCAATCTGCAGGGAATAATTTGTTGTTGCCCTGCAGATTTTGTGATGCGAATTTGGGGTTTTTTGTTCTGAAGTTTTATTTATTTTTTTGTATATTTTTATGTTATATTTTTTATTTGTTCAATATTTTTGTGTGTTTATTCCTTTCAGATTTTTTGTTCAAATTTTGTTTATAAAAATGAGACATATGTATTGGTTTTTTCAAACGTGATGCTTCTTCCCTGTGCACTATGGGTTTGAATGAAAATAACTTTTTTAGTGTGAGTGTGTGGGGAGGAGGGGGTAAGCTTAGAAAGAATTTTATTTGCCACAGACTTACTTTTTTAGTGGATACCTAAAAGTCACTTGGAAAAAAATTGTGGGTCAGGGAAAACCTGGAAAAGTCAGGGAATTTTATTTTGTAAAATGACTATGAACCCTGTACTAATAAAACATTTCAATGTTCAGATTCATCGACAAAGTACAACGAGAAAAAGATTTACTTGTGACAATCAAAATCTTATCATGTCAAAAAAATATGATTTTCCATATGGCCTAACTAATATTCAATTTGTTGTTAAGAAAGGATTTGTTTCAAGTTCGGAAAGTAATATTATTGTTGTTGTTTAAATTAAATAAAGTAGTTTTCCAATAACAAATACTTATTTTTGCAAGCTAACTATATTGTTTCATTATAAAAAAATTACTTTATGGCAGAATGACATTTCTTTATTATAAAAAAATATATTGTATCGGTAAAATATGCTAAAATATGCTTAGCGCTGATTTCGCAGCTCGCTTAACTGGAATAAATCCTGAAAGACTCTCCATTTTCAAAAATTACCCAAATGTGTGTCCTAGAATACTCGCATTAGGTTTGTTCGCTCTTAAAATGACTCACAGTTTTATACCAATAAGTAGAGGTACCTACCTACCTACCTACCTACCTACCTTTTTCGTAACAACCTGAAGTAACATTGTGTATTAATAATTGTTCCCGGAATTCTCGGCATAATTATTTTTACCTGTTATGACAATAATGATTACTAAATTATTCGGATAAGTAAATAGGGTTCAAACCGGCACGTCAGGTAGGTGCGCCTATGGAATCGGCTGCTAAAAATGATTTATTACTATCAACCAATTTCAAATCGAGAGTGGAATGGCTATTATTCACTTGGATGATTCCAAAACTAACTCGCTGTGCTCCCTCGTTTTGAAAACTTCATCCGCGTGAATAATAGCCATTATTCTGCACTCGTTGAAGAATATACTATTATATACTCCATGGTTGTGAAGACATTCATAAACCTCGCACCTTATTCCGCTCGGGGCAGAGCCCCTCGCGATCTTGGTGCTCGGTCTATAATATCTATAATCTTCACCACCTTGGTGGTTATCATTACCTTGAAAAATCCACTCTTTGTGGAATTATTCCTCTCAGTTATAGATTTTCCAATTTTTTGCAGAAACTATGAATAATTCGACTGGACTATTCACACTAATACCCGTATCCAACACCTACGAGTGAGCGGAGAGTCCCAGAAGGTAAGTGGGAAATGTAGCTAATAAGTTGAAACACTTCCTCGCCATAACTCATACACACAGAGTTACCTAATTTCCAGTAGCAAACCGGAAGTCGGTGTATATTTCATCCTTGATAGGTAGGAGGTGTTAAAATGGAAATTTAGAATAATCGAATATGTATGATATTGAATATAAACGCGCACATATATCTAGTGGTGGAATATGAAAACAGATATGGAATCTTTAAATATGACACAACAAAAATTAATTTTTATAATGTTATTATTGTTATCTGTGATTTGGAGTAAATTAATTAGTTTAATTGATAGTTTTTTTTTCTAAATATTGCTTGGTCCTTTCGATTAGTATTTCCAATCGCGAAAAATATTTAAACTGGTCAGATTCCAAAACTATCATTCTAAAATATGGTGGATGCATATGCGCAGCCACCAAAATATGAATCATTTTGGCAAAGTACGAGTCATTATTCTGTTATTAATGAATTTTAAGAAGACATTTTGAGCTTAAACAATAGAGAGAGTCACAAACTTCTATTATCACTGAACAAAAATAACAAAAAATAGAACAATTTCATGTAGCAAACTAAAAAGAGTTTTCAGAAAATGGTTCAAATTAGGCTACCGGTTGCTTAAAATGAAACACCAGTAACCTAATTTGAGCCCACATTAAAAGCTAATCTCCTAAAATACACCACTAAGAACCCAATTTGAAACCACATTAATAGTTTTTCTTTACATATGTCACAAATCAAAATCTCGCCTTCTCTGTCTCTCTGACTCTTGTCATTTATCCTATCCTTCATCCGCGACAGAGTTGAAATAAGAATCTTGACAATACAAACACAGTACATCTTCACCTCATTCTTCGCTTGGAGCTGTTGATTCCTCCAATCTTGTATTTTAGTATTTCTTTTTCTCTGTCGTATTTTGGTTTTTGGCTTTAGTTGTTCGTTTTTAACTGGTCCTTTTGTTTCATTGAACAAATCAGATTCTACTTTTTGAATAGCTTCTTTAATTTTCTTGAACTTCCTATTAATTTTTGCCGTTTCGGACTCTCCCTTATTTCTTTTCTTAGCAACCAACTCATCTTTGTATGGTGTGCTAGTCAGTTCTACAGCTGATGTCGTGGTGTGTTGACGTTCTTTTCTAGTGCCTCTGACTTGGGAATCCTTTGAAAGGGTACATATCTCTTCAAAACTCTTATCAATTGTGTTGCGACTGATTTTGGAGAAAATGGCAGATGAAAATGGACAAGCTTGACTGTTTAATTTTGGTGTTGTTTTGTCTTCAGGTATTTCGAGATTTTCTTTTTCTATTTGTCGCTGGACTGCAAGGTAAGGTGCAGTCTGGGAAAATATTTCGATTGACAGGCCAAAGACCTGATGCTTTAAAAGCAATGTGTTAAATGTTTCCACATGTCGGGCTTGTACCTTAACAAAGGAGTGAAGTTTTTTATGTATTTAGTTGTCCAAATTAAAAGTTTGAAAGTATTTCATTTTATTGCTCATGCACCTCAAAATTTGAAGCTTTCGTTGGTGAAGGTCATGGGCGAGAGGTTTGTTATTGTTGAAATGGATATAATTATCAAAATCTTTCCTTCCTTCCAAGCTGGTTATTTTTAGTAAATATGAATTTTTGAAACAATGCAAGGGTCATTAGACTTAGTAGGGTGCCGTAGATAGTCAAATTCTAACACAGACGATGATTTTAGTCGGTTATCATTGTCTATTCAAACTAACCACAAACGGAGGCGGCATTAGAAAGTTATTGGAACTTTAGTTCTTCACGTCAGGTTATATTTGAGCGACCGGGGGTCGCGACGCAAAAGATCTGACCGTTACGTTACGTTAAGTTATGTTACGTTGCTTCTTTATGTGCCTTGCTTGTCTGCGTGTGCTCTCTCCTGAGTCTCTCTCTCGTTTACGAAGCAGCGATTCATATGCTTTGGCCGGGAATCGAACCCGGGCCGCCCGCGTGGAAGGCGAGCATTCTACCACTGAACCACCGATGCCATATTAAAATTCTTGCAAAGCTGGTATTCGCAGTGCTGGTGATCTACTTGAATTTGCTCGGATAAATTTTTACCATTATTTCCATAATTTTCTTTGCGCGATTGATCTTTTTTGTTTATTTACAGCATCGGTTGTCAGGACGGTAGGTTGCGTTTACTGGTTTCTAAGTTTAACACGTCGGTAAGTGATTTACTTACCGTTCAGACGTCGAAAAGTAAAACAATTTCACCAAAATGCAAAATATATTTTAAACTGATCGAGAAGTATAAATGTCACTTTTGACATTTCGTTCATCTCGAAGAAATTTAAATTATTTTATTCGGATTTTATTTCAATACGATCGCGCAAAAAATGGTATAAGCATCTCGAACGTTAAGGGTAATTACAACGTTTGCATGTAGATTCCTCTTGTAAAATTGGACAAAATGATATGAGAATTAAGGGGTCTAGCACATTCACTTTTCGAAGTACAGGGTGTTGAAATTTTGAAAACTTGAATGTTTTAATTCGATAACTTTAAAATGGATGGATGAATTGATTTGACATTTGGCAGGTTGTTTTTAGATGTAAAAGGGCATATTTTGATAGAAATAGTGTGGATATGATTGCCATATCGCACGAGGACAAAGTTTGAGCACGACGCCGTAGGCGAGTCGAGCAGCATATTTTTTCTACGACCCACTTAAGAAAAAATCTAGAAAATAAAAATTTCTATAAACTGTAATATAACTCCAAATTAAAAATTTAACAATTCAATTCCATGGTACCGTACCATTATCTATAATAATGAATATTCTGCGAAATATTTCAAACGTCCACCTGTTGTCGTTATTAATATTAGGCAGAATAATTATTTAAAAATAAAATTAACAATAAAAAAGAACTTCTTCACGGGGAATCGAACCCGGGTCTACTGCGTGAGAGTCTGGTTTGCTTACTACTCGACCACCGAGGAATATGCAAATTGTTTATCTATAACGTCAGCTGTATTACATAATTTTTGCTTAAAAGGAACTAAAGTTCCTACCGTGTGTCCCGCGACACGTTCTACCTCTTTATTCCAGCTTTTGGGGAAAAACTATTATTATACCGCATTATAAAGATAGCAACCAAAAATTAGGAGCGGGTAGGAAACAAAAACGTACAAACTATATTTCTAATTTCATGAAGTTGTAAAAAAAAGGTATATAAAATTTGGAACGTGCGCAAAATGTGTAAGAGAGAGTAAATGTAATGAATTTAATGAATATCTCAACAAAAATTAATTTTAATTTACGGGATTGAACACATCTCTCCTTTTTTGAGCAAAAAATTAAGAAATTTAGATGTGTGACTGTTCAAAAGCAAAGATTCAAGTGAAAAGTTTTTAATTTATACTTGTAAATTGAGTCGACACATCAATAAATTGATAATGATCTACTTTATTTTGCAAGCAATAAAATTTAGCTAACTATTTCACCAGAAAATGTTTCCAGTTAAGTTTACCCACATTAATAACTTTTAGGTTCGTAAATTTCGTACATTCTGTAATTATACTAGTATATCTCGACTAGTATATAAAGGGTCGTAAAACATTCCTTGTAAAATATGCTGCTTGTTGTTGAATTAGAAAAGGAGAAATACTCTGCATAAATTTACTGAAGGATTCCCATCGTTAACCACAACAAGAATGCCGTTTCTAATACATCGACTGTCTGTGGAATACTGTGTTTTTGTTAAAAAGAACTTTCTTGCGCAGTTTCATCCGTGGACGCTCCTCGTTCCAGAAGGGAAGTATAAACATAAACAATATTTGTTTTTCGTGAGGATGTAACACTACTACTACTACTACTACTATACGGCCACCAGTATTAGTCCAATTAAAAACAACGAAAGTGAACCGATTTTTGCTGAGGCGATGTGATGTATGAATTACTATAGATTTTTATCTCAGGAATTTAGTTCTGTACAAATTTTTGAAATTAACTCCCGGGAAGGGGTTGAAAATAGTGGATAAATGTTAAAAATCGCAATATATTGAGAATTAAAGCAAATCCGTTAAAAAGTTTTAGATAAAAGTTGTAGAGAAAAAAATTCTGTTTCTGTAACGTTAAATCGATTTTTTTCTATAAATAACAGGAATGCCGTAAAATGTTAATAAAGTTTTTAACAATTTTCAACCCTCTAATCGACCGCTGGTGGTTACGGCTCCCGCCTTGACAATTACCTCGCAGAAACGATGCGCTTAGCGGTGTTGCAAATGTACGGACATAAATAATATCATGTTTCGACATATTATATTATAAATATTATGAAATGTATAGTGAATAGGAAGAATACGAGTAGTCGAAATAAATAATAAAAATATTTGATACTAATGCAAAATTAAATAAACTATTAGTTCAAACATATATGTGTACATTTGTTTTGCCATGAGGATGTCTCTTATGTTTTACAAAGAATATATATATATATATTATTTAGGTTAAACATCACAATAAATAGGTATTACACATTTGACAAATAATATCATGTTTCGACATATATTATAAATATTATGAAATGTATAGTGAGTAGGAAGAATACGAGATACGAGTAGTCGAAATAAATAATAAAAATATTTGATACTAATGCAAAATTAAATAAACTAATAGTTCAAACATATATGTGTACATTTGTTTTGCCATGAGGATGTCTCTTATGTTTCACAAAGAATATATTATATTATTTAGGTTAAACATCACAATAAATAGGTATTACCTAATCTGAGAAACACGTCTTTTCCCAATTGATCAGTTCGGCGATTAGCTGCATAAATTTCGCGATCTTTATAAGATTCCTTCTGTACTACCCTCATTAGATGTCGATTGCGACGAGAATCACAAATAATTCCGCAATAAAAGCATAAAGATTTAAAATCGAAAGAATCACAACCACTCGCAGAACTTGAGGGCCTCTCTGATGTAGGTAATTTGGGTTGATTTATTACTGTCTCCATTATAACTGTATTTAAAATAAAAAAGTGATAATGAATGTGTAATAATCATTTAACATCTAAATATTTCGGTTTAACTACAAACAATATAAGTACACCGGACACCCTCTTTTAATAGTTGTAGACAAAAAGTTGAAAAAAATAAAATTTGAAATCTAATTTAACAGACGAGATGTTTGATGTATGTAGGTATATTAAAAAAAAAATTAATAGCTCCTATAAAAAATAAACTCAAATTACTTATCACCAAAAAACAACCAATCCAAACAGATTACATTAAAATAACATATTATGAAGCCGCTCATCAGAAATTGTTTTTCTCAATACAGTTCTTTGATCAAAATTTTAATTTTTTATATTTATAAATGTCTGAAATATTTTCATTTTATTTTATAGTCCAAAACAAGTGTAATACAGTGTATAAGTTAAACAAAAAATATACCAATTTACGTATACCCTACAAATCATAATTAGTTTTATTGTTACTTACCAAAAATTAACAAGATAATTGTCCTCAATTTCCACACTGTGTACGTATACCTAACTATTGTACATTTATTCAAAAGATTGCACTACGTTGATTTATGTATGACTTGAATTTTAGTGTTTATTAAAAATAAAACAATTTTAATCAAACAACTTAATTTAACAATAACCACCACACAGTTAGGGAAAAATAGTTCAACTTATTCCGACGGACACTAATAAACAGACTGTATATCTATATCTTTAGTTTTTATTTATCTTCGACAACCCACAAACATAAACAAACATGCATCCCTCTCCTCATTGCATTACTATCTTCTACTCGACACAAGGGTCGTGAGAACAGGTTGATAATGCTAAAACCGAGTTATTATGTACATTAAGTTTTTATTTTGGTAAAATTAATTTCCCATAACATATTTGTCATAAATCACGAAATCTCACAATTTTTAGTAGCGCTGACAAGAAATATATTGGGAAACATTTGTGTTTATAATAAATCGTGTAAGTTTATGCTATGAACTCTTGAAAAATAAAACAAGGCATTATGTTTCTAAGATAATGAAAAAACAATGAATTATATTTAACATACAATCACTCGTTTACATTAACTTACCTTACATACGATTTATATCAATAATTTTCATTTATTAATAACTAGTGGAAATTCATAAATACAATTGAAAATGAAGACGCTTATAATTTTCCAGGACAAAAAGTAAGCTTGGCATCATGGCAATCTGACCAACACGTGCGAATATGGAACAGAGGTAAATGCGCCATGGGTCAGTTTTAGGAAAGAGGAAGTATAAAAATTTCAATTCACTTTAATGACTTTCCTGTTATTTATGGAAAAAAATCGATTCAACGTTACAGAGGCAGAATTTTTTTCTCTACAACTTTTATCTAAAACTTTTTAACAGAATTGCTCAATTCTCAATATATTGCGATTTTTAACATTTATTCACGACTTTCAAACCCTTCCCGGGGGTTAATCTCAAAAATTTGTTCAGAACTAAATTCCTGAGATAAAAATCTATAGTAATTCATACATCACATCGCCTCAGCAAAAATCGGTTCACTTTCGTTGTTTTTAATTGGACTATATAGGAACTTGGGCGCCATATTTCCCACTCCACGAAAATCGAATAGAAACTTTCAACTAAACACAACGGAATATTAGGTAGGTAATGACTGAGTAAATATCATCTGAATCATCATTTGCTGATACTCAATCTTTTGGAAGATTCGACTTGCCGTCTTTGTCTGGTAGATGAGGAAACAGTAGAGTATATAATTTGTTCCTGCCCTGTCATAGAAGGTATCTGATATTTCACAGGGTCTTCTCTCGCCCTCGGTCCTTAAATATCATTCACCAAACATATTAAGTTTTGTTAATTTCTCTTTGTTTGTTCTCGAAGTGTTTCCAAAAATATGGTGGCGGCAACAATCTCTCGGTATATGCAAAATATAAAAGACAACCTTTGTATATATCTACTCGTATTTTTTTTTGTAAAAATTGATAACTTTCGAAGCTTGGAAGTAATTCGTAAAAATATATGTACCGGATCTATTCCCGTACTTTAGAGTGGTTATACATAAATTCTAGAGAGCATTGTATACTACATGTTAGCGGAAATTATAGTCATAAATATTATATCTGTGGCTGCAAACTTATTGACTATATATTTAGGCCTCATTCACTATATATATTTTCCACATATAGGTTAATGGTAGCGAACGTCTTTACGTTCTGCACTTCATCTTCTTGATTTATTTTTCTTTTTATAACTTGCAAGTCTAAAATGGCTTTTTATCAAAAATAGTTGCATTTCTGGCAAAAATATACGAGACAATGGTAAAGAGAGGTGATGCAGGCTTATGTTAGAATCACAAGTAGTTTTCGAAATGTGTTCATTCAAGACCTAATGATTGAGAAATTTCAAAATGTATCCAATTTAAATTTCAAAAATAAGTACGCATCAATGGTAAATATTGAAGTTTGAAGCTCTTCAATAAAGTAAATAATTTCAAGAGTAGGAAGTTGTTATTGATTTAGTACAGCTCTAATTTTAGTTACGAATGGAGATCACAGTAAACCATTTATCATCATAAATCCACAAATTCACTTACCTATGCAACAAGTTTATTCAAATAAAATTCTTAAAACGGATAGTCAGTTGATTCTCAAAGTATTGTAATGTTTTTCTTATTTATTTAAACAGTTTTTACCGTGAGATAAAATTATACACTCACTATGGCTAATTACTATTGATTTATTAAAGAAACACTTACACACTATAATAAACTTAATTTATATACACACTACTTAATGTCTATTAATTTATCTACACTCGGTATAATAATTCTCCTAATTTATCTTCAACACTATTTTTATTCACTATCTGTTCACTCACTGTATACTGAAACTGTTTACCGATTCACTGTATACTGAACAACTCCTCGACTCACTCGAAAACCCGCGTATATATAGTATCTCGAATCTCTAGAACTTCCTTGAATTCACCGCCTTCTACGCTGTTCGAGAACAGTCTCGATATTACCTGCAAAAGAACCTTTCTAGAAAGATCGCATTCATAGTTTGCGACAGGACCGGCTTCAGAATCAGTGAGATCGTAACACTATATTCCATACTTTTGATCGTGAGAAAGATTAAGCGAGATAATTTATTCTCTACATAACTCACCTTTATAGAAGGAACTGGAATAGGAGTGTTCGTGCCAGGAACCAAACACTCCGAAAGCTTGGGAAAAACTCCAAGTATCTTTCGAGCGAAAATCCGCGCCATAAGAAAGTGCGCCCAGTTCAATATTGATAAAGGATACAGATGTAATATTAGAAGAAATAGGTAAAGCCGAGAAAAAGAGAAGATCTGACCATTGGAAAGATTTACTCGTAGTAGGGCTTAGACAATCAATGATTCTTGTGGGTGACTACAACCTGTTGATATCAAATGAATGTATAAGTCAAACTGAAACTGCGCTGAGAGTTTTAACAGGAGTCCCAACGGAACATGGTCGCCTGAAAAAGCCCAAAATAGTGGAGAATGTAGATTTTGTGGCATGGAAGAAAAAACCTCTCCATCTACATATTTTCTAACTGCACAGCCTGGGGCACAGAACCTCTCCTCAGAAACTAAGTAGAAGTAAGGAGGCACGACAGATCTTTCAGGTCTCAATGAATGTCACCCCAAATACATATACCTACATACCTTTATTTCAACATAACCATCAAATATACTTTTTAAAAACTCTGAAATGCCTTGACACCAATCCAGGAAACGTGAGTGATTTGTAATGAGACCTCTGAATCATTTTACTCCAAAAGATACGAAATGTTTGAGCGCGGTTCACAGAAAAAGATGACAGAAAAAGCAATCAAATATGGGAGGAGGAATTAGCATAAAAAAGAGTATAAGGAATTCCAAAAAAAAAAGCTGGAATAGATGAGGTAGTGGAGTACCTGAATAATTGGAAAAAAACTGGACAGCTGTGTGTGTGTGATGGCACGAAACAAAAATAAATAGGCATTATCCAGAAATCTTCCTTGGATAAACGATAGACTACAATGTAATGACATTTCGAGATATGCAGCATAGAAGAATTATCTGCATGGGTAGTAGGGTGATCCAAAAAACTAACCTATCAAATATATGGCTCGGAACGGACCTATATACTGAAAAAAAAATTTTATCTCAATTTTAAAAGGTGTTTGAAATGTTTCGTGTGACACTTGAAAAAAATTTATTTCATTGGGAATGCTATAACTTTTGATCGGTTTAAGATGAAAACTTTTTCTTGTCAGAATCTTGTAGGGCATTAAATTCTGTAAAAAATAATCCCAAGGCTGTTTTAGGCGGAGTCAATAATTCGTATATTAGGGAGCCAGGAAAGTCGAAAAAAAATGTTTGTACAATTTGAAGTTTCTCTATTCCTACTACTTTTTCAATTTCAAATAGATGATGATCAACGCTTATCAACGACATAGAAACCTTCAGTTGCGCCAACTACCTAACAACCATTTAGCGCCAATCAATATTCCACCTACCGATTTCCTAATTTTCCTAAAGCAAAAGTGTCTCCTCCAGTCCGGCTCGGTTAGTATTCTGAGTTTTCTGGACAAAAATAATCTACCTCTCACTGATGATGGCGCAAATACTTCGAAATAGATCTGTTGGTAGCATTTTTCTTTTAAGCAATGCCATAAATATCTTAATAAATTATGTAATACATATTATGAATCAAACACTTGTAATACATCATTGATAATAATCTACCAGCATCCGGAAATTAAATCATATAAATTTGTAACAGAAACATCTGTATTTCCAATAGTTTACTGTAAATTGGAAATTCCTGAAAATCGTACCATGAGTTATAACCATATAAAGGTTGATTTAGTAGCCTAGAAGGTTAGGAAATATATTTCCTACTGCAAAGTGAAACGACCCTACATTAAAAAAATATGCACAGAACAGAATTATTTCGGAAATATATATGAGTTTCAGGAAAAAATATTGAAAATAACTTTTTGAAAAGCGGAAGTTGAAATATAAATAGCTCTGGCTCTCGCCCCCTACTGTATGGAATCGTTTATTGCTTCCTGATTTATTTGGTCCTTTTTTTGTTACTTTTTATCGTTTTAAGACGATTGATAAGTTTTGTTGTTAATAAAATACAGGCTGCTCAATGTTTTTATTCTTCAATAGAAGCATTAATCTTGTTATGAACATCAACATAAAAATAGCACATTTCAGAGCAAATCTGCACCTCCAATTCATGTATTGAGAAGTTGGATTCAACTGTGAAATAAACAGTGGTAGAAAAATTGAGATTGTTTGTAATTTTTCTTGAAATCAATTATCAATACTGCATAGGTAACGGATAGTCATCAGGTAGTAAACGTTGGACATGTTATGAATACATTAAGGCTGCCACACCGCCCTCAAATTTCATAACATGAAACTGTGACTTCTAATGTATATACATAGATGGCAATATGCATCTAGACGGCAAGAAAATATTTTACAATACGCCGTTGCCAATTGTTTGCGGAATTGAGTAAACAAAAACAAAACTTTTACAATAAGTAGGTAGGTAGGTAGTTACCCTGTCTAAATATAGCCCTACACAATGACCTTCAACTCGAATGAAGAGATATTTTCTTCAATAATCTCGCAATCGGTTTATATAATTCTATTATTAGTCAACAATTTATTATCCCAGAAATTATATATAGGGATATTCCAAAAGGATTAAAAGCGAGAGGTCCGAAATAATTTGGAGGCGATATAATTTTGTAGTTCAAAATCGTTGAAGTGTAGCTTTGTGTATATGATATATTTAGTAATATTATTTAAATAAACTACAACCATTAGTACCAGTATAAAATCCTAAGTGTTTGATTTATATTCAAACTTGGGAATGTAGACATAGGTGGAAGAAATTAATTTTCTTTAAAAAAATTTCACCTTTCCCTACATTTCCTTTCCATTATCACATTTGGAAGTTGTAGGTATCTATTCTGAAACTACACCTACAACAGTAATTTTTCTTTTTTCTCTTATTTTTTTGGGAATCAAACCACAGCAATGTTTTTATATTTTTTTATTTCGATGTTTCGGTAGCGTTCCAGCTACCGTTGTCAAGATAAATTGGTAATTAAATAACTTTTGGTCCCTATCTGACACAACGGAAAAATTCGTCGAAATAAAAAAATATAAACACATTATTGTGGTTTGATTCCCAAAAAAAATAAGAGAAAAAAGAATAAGTAATGCCAAAAGGAACGTACAGAAGATATTTAGTAAGATATTCCAATGAAAACGGTTCTGAACAATTCAATTCCATGAATCTTCTAAACATAATTTAATGTACCGGTTGCATTTTTATCAGTGTAGATATACGTAAATGGAACAGATAATTTTTAAAGGCAACCCTAATTTCTTTAGAACTCAATTAGGTGGTAGTCCACTTTTAGCAGATGAATCTAAAAATAAAATGTAGATTTTCGGCAAATTACTGATAATATTTTGAGTTTGGCAACGTTGCTTCAAATAATTTGCTGTCAATTTAAGCTAATTCCCAATTCATTTGCAGTAATTTGATACGGACACCGCATTGGTTAATAGTTTTATTTTGAAAATTACGTAAAGCCATTTTGAACTTATGATTAATTATTGACCCTTGAGATTTATGGAAAACATGTTGTAAAAGTATAGTGTTAATATACTCAAAGAATAAATATAACAAATTCAATATATTATAGTCTCATGTGACATTACCTTTAGAGATGACATCTGGTAAAATACTCGATGAACTACAATTGAAATATGGAGTGAGTAGGAAATTCAAAAAATGAATTATTTCGTTTCAGACCGTGTGAACAAAATAACAGACGAATATTACTTTTTATTAAACGAATGTCCACAAATTCTTATGTAAAATGTGACCTGCACATAGGTTTTCGAAGTGCTTACAGTAAAATAATTAGGGTTAATGTGTTTCAATCCAATGTTAATACTAGATTTGTATAGGCAGGTTATAATCTGTGTGTCTAACTTATTCTCTTACATAACTAGTTTACATTATATGATTCTTCCATCATTAATAAGGTGTGAATTAAGAAATTGATATTCAAAAGTTCCGCCATTGCCAAATTGTGCAGCCTTAAACTCTTGGAAGAAGAGATTATAACTTTGGACCAAAGAATTGGCGGTTTTGAATAGGTCCAATAGCAAGATTTCTTCAGCAAAACGATTAACTGTCTTTTTATCAGTTTCTAAAATTTCTTCACGCAAGAACTTCATCTATTTGTTCAAAGTCCTTACAGTCTTAGCTTCAAACTATTAGGTAAAGCCCGGTTCTGACGGTGCAAGTTCGTCTCTGCAACTCGATCGCGGCGACAAAATTGCATGCAGTTGTGTTCCCACCATACAACTTATCAATGCAATCGAGTTGCACAAAAATAGAACTGGTTCTAATTTTATGCCATAAGTTGCAGCAACTTGGTAACTTTTTTTACGCAAACCTAAAACTTCTGTTGATATAAGTAACTGAAATGTCAGTTACGAGGTTATCTTTGTATCTGTGCTTTGTGCTTTGTATTAGATTCTTCATTCTCCTAAAAAACTGTTGCTTTTGTGGATTGTGTAAACTGACACATCCAAGTATCAAAAGCACATGATGGCTTCCTCTTCCAAATTCATACATTTATTGTCCTTTTAGAAAAATTCAGCAATAAATCACTGTTTTCAAAATTTAAATTTATCATTTATAAAGTTGGGTTATCTTTTGACAAAAATTTGGTGACTATTTTGAATATTGGCAACAATATAGTATTTCCCTAAGAAATTGCTGCAATAGTATGAACATGATGTGAACGCTCATGCAACTTTTATAGGAGACTAGTTGCGGCGAGAAGTTGCTGCAATTAAGTTGCCTTGATGAATTGCCCCGTCAGAACCGGGCTTAAGATATTTCTTGATACAAAACCTGAATATTTTCTTTCAAAGAATTCATTTCTTGAGATAATGCCGTAGAACTATAACCAAAAACAACTCTCTTGACACAAGAACCTTAGAACTTGGTTTGAAAGCAAATTTTTCTTGGGGCAAGGCCTAGATTTTTAACAAGAAAAACAACTCTTTTCACATGAGAACCTTAGAATTTGCTTTTAAAGAAAATCTTCCTTGGGGCAATATGCACTTCAGAACTTCAACAACAAAAAGCAGCTCTCTTGACATGAGAACCTCAGAACTTGATTTGAAAGGAAACCTTTTTTGGTCCAAGAGCATACTATTGAGCTCAAATTATTTCAGCTTCTTTGGAGACCACATATATCTTGGTTCAATAGTTCTCGCAGCTCGAGGCCGTCCGATAATATTCCTTAATTTTGTAAAAGTTCCAGCTCCATCTGCACTACCAGAGGATGCCCACAGGGAGGAGTAGCATCCCCATTAATGTGGAGTCTGACGGTTGACGAACTCCTGTGTGGTTGGACGGATCTCGGAATATCCTGCCAAGGATATGCCGACTATATTGTCATAACAGCCAGGGGGAAATTCGAAAACACCCTTTGCGATATTGTACAAAAGGGTCTGAACTATACAAATAGCTGGTGTAGGCAAGTGGGACTTAGCATCAACCCCACTAAAACCATCCTGATAGCCTTCACTAAGAAAAGAAAACTCAACCTCAAAACCATAAAACTTGATGGGAACAAGATTGAATAATAATAATAATAATAATAATAATAAGTTTATTCTGGAAAAAAAAATATACATAGTATTTGACAATACACATATAAGATAAAACAATATCATGCGAATAAACTAAATATCCACGGAAGTATAGGTAAATACTTGTTTGTGGTATAGGAAACTTATGAATAAAACTATATCTATTGACAATATTTAAGAAATCAGTTGAAACAGTATTGGAATGTATAAATATGATTTTTTTTCTATTATAAGTATTTATTCATATAAATTACTTTATTCACGAGCAAAGACAATAAACAACATGTATAACAAGAGAATTATCACGACAAAAATGGTGAAGCGGATACAATACAAATTACAACAGAAATCAAACAAACTTACACTACAACTCGCTTAAGACCTTTACAGGTTGCGCGCGAGCGTTCTCTTTTTTAATTCACGTTTCAAGTACATTTTGTCCATTCCAACTTGCTTATATATGCATTACACATTTTTGTCCAATTGAGTATTCCTTTACTGTTCCTAACGTGTGCCCCCCTTTTTTTTTTTTTTTTTTTTTTTTTTAGTTACATACTTAAATTAAATTAAAGACATTTAAAATATCTCTCTCAATCAGGGAGTGAATAGTAGACCTTTCAACTTGTAAGATAAATGATTTTATATATGATTTGAAAAGACCTATTGAATTAATTTCTAATAAATAATTTGTATATCTGGTTGGTAAAAAGTTGTAAATTATGGTCCTTAGAAATTTCAATGATTTTTGTCCTATGGTTTTGTTTTTTAAAGCAATTTCTATATTTTCTTTAAGTCTGTATCGGGTGTTGTAATTATGATCGATTTTTTGGAGTAGTGATGATTTGTTCTTATAAATGTATATAACGACATTGTAAAAATATGTTTGTCTAATATCCAATAAAGATGTTTCTGAGAATAGAGAGTTAGTTGGGTAAGTATTCGTTTTTTTATAAATTATTTTTAAAAACCTTCTTTGAATAACTTCTAATTTTTTTAGGTGTGTTTTTGATGCAGAACCCCAGCATAATATTGCGTAGTTAATTCTGGATTCAACAAGTGCATGGTACACTACTCTCAGATAAACAGGTTTCAAGATAGTTCTCATATATTTGATTTTATATAATGGAGACAATAAGTCAAGTATATGGGTTTAACTCTAGACAGTAATTTCCTGTGGAACAAACACGAAAAGGAGATTACATACAAGGCAAAAATGGCTATAATGGTGTGCAGAAATCTGGCAGGAAGAAACTGGGGCTGTAACCCAAAAATCCTAAGCTGAATGTACACTGCCATAGTGAGACCAATCATCACTTATGGAGCCATTGCGTGGAATAGTAGAACTAGCCTATTGACGAAGAGAGAAAACCTCTCCAAAATTCAAAGACTAGCCTGTATATGCATTACAGGAGCAATGAGAACATGCCCAACGGCAGCCATGGAAGTGATTCTCAACCTCACCCCTTTACGCATGGTGGTGGAAAGTGTTGCAGAAAGAACAAGATACAGACTAAGTAGAGAGGGAATCATTAAAAAAAAAACACCTCCTCACTTCTTAGAAATCAGACAACCTGGGACATGCCACAAGACGGTATGATGAAAAAGTATAACTTTTCAAAGAAATTCGTTACGGAAATGAGCAACAAGAAGGAATGGGATCCAAATACCATTACCAGACTTGAAAATAATGCCATTCAATGGTACACAGACGGCTCAAAAGCAATAGAAGGAACTGGGATAGGAGTGTTCGGGCCAGGAACTAAACACTCTGAAAGCTTGGGAAAACCCTAAGTATCTTTCAAGCGGAAATCCACGCCATAAGAAAGTGCGCCCAGTTCAATATTGATAAAGGATACAGAAGACAGAGGATTATCATAATGTCGGATAGTCAAGCAGCTCTTGTGTAATCAGTTCCAAAATGGTGTGGGAATGCCTAGACAAACTTAATGAACTAGGCGAGAACAACATAGTCACCTTACTATGGATTCCAGGACACACTGGAATAGAAGGAAATGAAATAGCAGATGAACTAGCAAAGAAGGGGACTGAAATACCTTTCTAGGGGTCCGAACCCTTTTGCGGAATCAGCCCCAATGTAATATTGGAAGAAATAAGTAAAGCCGAGAAAAAGAGAAGATCTGACCATTGGAAAGATCTAGTAGGGCTTATACAATCAAACACTCTTCTGGGTGACTACAACCTGTTGAGATCAAAAGAATGCATAAGTCAAAGTAAAACTGCGCTAAGAGTTTTAACAGGGATCCTAACGGGTCATTGTCGCCTGAATGGGCACCTGAAAAAGCTCAAAATAGTAGAGGAAGAAGAATGCAGATTTTGTGGAATGGAAGAAGAAACCTCCATCCACATACTTTCCAACTGCACAGCACTTCAGAATCCTAGATCACAGCATCTGGGAGATTACTGGATAGAAGAGGAACCTTTACCCAAGTTGAAGCCTGCAGACATCCTAAAATTCCTCCGGGAAATAGGACTAAAGGAACTACTAGTTTCTGAGACTCTCCTTAGAAACTGAGTAGAAGTAAGGGGGCACAATAGATCTTTTAGGTCTCAGTGAATGTCACCCCAAAAATCACACATACATACATACAAAAGTTCCAGCTCCTTCTAAACAAAGATGCAATGTATAAAACGTTTCGAATCATAATAAGTGATTTCCTGTATGCTCCTCTTTAAAAATCCTTTATTTTCATAAATTTTTTTGCAAATTACACAATTTTTTTTTATATTTAAGTGTTAGTTTTTACATTGGATCCAGGTTTGACACTGATTGGCAAAATTCCAAATGCCGCTCAGAATAAATATGTTCTTTCTTATTAGTCTTGGAAGCTCTGTCTAACTATCTAATTAAGTCTGACTATAATAATGATCTGAGTTGACAAAATTAAACATGTAATGCAAAAGTATTCGGAAACAATCGACCACAATAATTTAGCCATTCAAAACCGACCGCTACGCAATTCCTTTATGCCGACCGAGCATGAGTGTCGACGTCACGACTAGTACTTTTTTGTCTACTAAATCAAGGCAGATAAACCTTCCTATTATTTGTATATAATCGTCGTGTAACTAGTACATAATTGAACTTTATTAGACTTTCTTTGTTCATTCGACACGCTCGTTCGGCCATAAATTGCGAGAAAATCGTCCAAGAAAGCTCTGTATTATTCTATCAATTTGTGTAAATATATTTTTTCGAGTGAAGTTTGTCCAAAATTAATTGTAAAAGTAAAAGTGATCATCTGTGTAATTCATTTGTGACGCTTATCTTTATGTTGAATTTTCCCTTAGATCCCGAAATAATTTTGAGTGGAAGAGAAATACAGTTATTAATTATCAATAACCATAAATATCGTCTTCAAGTCCCGAATATTGGTGAGAGGCGATGGACAAACAGAAAGTGCAAATGCAGTTACAAAACATAAACAAGAACATGTTGCAGTTGTGCAGTAGTTGAATCTCGTTAATTCTTCCTGTAAACGAAAAGCTGTAGAGGCGATTATCACATGAGAATTTGATCCATATGCTCCTTTCTGTGTTTTAGTTAATATTTTTTGTAAAAACTTCATGTGGTGAATATTTATAAATGGGAACTCATTGCTTTCCGGGAACAGAAATACTAATAGAGAACAGGCAAAGTTAGAACCTCGGGAAACAAATTATACATAAAAAAGATGTAAACCCGAAATATTGGGAACCAAATTACATGTACCTTTACTCACTATAATAAACAACCAATTTGACATTGACTTTAAAATCACCATCTGGAATGTTATAAAATTTAATTGCATTTGCAAATTGGATGACAATTAATGCTGTTATCGACTATATACCGTAGACACGTTAGAAAGACATTATTTAAGAAAATTTCAAAATATAGATTTTGTGTTGCTGATATTAATAAGTACTTGGGAAAGAAGCAGAGTAACAAATGACCTGCGTGTTACAGATTTTTTAAATTTAATATTCACACCAATCGTTTGAGAAAACAATAAATGAAATAATACATGAAAGTTTTTTAGTATTAAAATATATTTTTTTATTATATTGATAGCACGATTTCAGGTAGGAAACCCTTAAACCTGTAATAAACCGTAGGATGACATTGGAATTTTTTTTTCTAAGGAGTCGTCCCTTCGTCGGTACCACCTCAGCCTCCTGGGCTTATTGTGGATACTCCTAGTGTTCTGACTACTACCTATTCAGCCATTCCGTTCCCTGTATTAGCTCATACAGGTTCTTTGCTGGTTGGTTGTAGAAGTCTTCTGGAGTCATTTGGGGTCTTCCATACAGTTTCTGCCTTCTGTGGTCCAGCGACTCACAGTTGCATGGTATATGCAGAGCTGCTTCGGTATCCTTTTTGCATCTTCTGCATGTAAGGTCTCCGTTGTACAGCCCTATTTTGTTTAGGTGCTCCTTTGTGGGAAAGTGTCCCGTAAGTAGCCCCGTTATGGTGCGTAGTTTGTTCCTGCTCATTGAGAGCAGTTCTTTCGCTACTTTTTCTGATGGTTCTTTTATGAATTTCTTCACATGTATTTGCCTGGACGTATTCTTCCAGTGTTTATTGTGTTGTTCTTTCAACCACCCTTTTAACCATGACCTCGTTAAGCATCTGGGGATGCCCACAGGAGGTTCGGGTCCGTTAATCAGAGTTGACGATCCTACTCTTGCGAGTTTGTCAGCTTTTTCATTGCCTGCGATTCCTTTATGACCTGGGACCCACTCCAGTGTTACACCGAATCGCCAGTCTTCTAAGCTCTTCGCCGCATTCCCATACTAGCCGAGATGTCACCCTTAAGCTCTGAAGTGCTTTAAGAGCGGCTTGACTGTCACTGTAGATCCTGATCTGCCTGTTGTTGTAGGCTCTCATATTATTAGCCCTTGCACATGCAAGTATTGCATAGACCTCTGCTTAAAATACAGAAGCGTATTTGCCAAGCGAGACGATCCCTTCATATTTGCTCGTCTTGCTGTATATGCCCGCTCCGGTGCCAAGCTCATTTTTTGATCCATCTGTGTACCAAGTCAGTTCATTCGCTCTACTAAGTGGTGGGGCATTCTCTTCCTCAAGCTCCTTTCGCAATGCATGCAAGTCTTTGGACCTTGCTTAGTTTTAGCATAGCAGAGGATTGTCTGATCTTTGGCCACCATACCAGAGATGCATATGTGATCCCATTTTGTACAGCCAGTGTACCAGGCTGGGTCTAAGTCCCCATTCAGTGCCGTAAGTGCGTCTGGCAACCATGAAGGTCACCTCTGCTTTCTTGATCACGTGCTGGAGGTGTCGGTTCCAAGTTAGGCCTGGGTCTAGGATAACCCCAAGATATTTTACTCCATCCAAGTCCTTCCCTTTTCCTTCTTCTGGTGAACGCAATTATCTGTTTTTTCGAAGGACTTTAGGCAGGATAAAATATATCGATTTTATCTCAATTCTCCAAAAGCGAATAAATAAGTAGGATATTTAAACGTGGAGATATAAAACCTAAACATAAAAATTACAAATTATTCTTATATGTAGAACTTATTAATTAATTGATTGAATTTAATAATCTTATTCTTTCCCAACTACACTGCACTGTCACGGCAAATTTGTCACTTTTAAATATATTTGAAAGGTGGTGGGTGGAACGCCAAAATTATCTTCAAAAACAATTTCGACTTTTTTTCAATGGAGTTTTGTGGAGGTTTTGTAATAAAGATAATTGGAAAAATAATGAACCTTGTTATTTTAAATGGACAGCACTGTATATTTTTCAATTATTTAAACCTTAAAAAATACTCGATATTGGCAGGATTTGTTTTATAAATAGTGTGTTGCAAATTAGCTCTTAAGAGTATCCATATCGAGCGACCAAGGGGGCCAGATAAAACCTTCTCCTGAGAAACACTTTATTAAGATGTAGCCCCACCTCAAGCTCTCCAAGCAGTATTATTGAAACTCTTATAAGAAGACATTTGTATTTTATATTTCAGTCCATTATCTGAATAGGATAAAATAAAATTCTGGTCAGCACAAGTGGCCTTCTTCGAGTCTTATTCCAATCAAGTACAGTTATTAATGTTCATATAATATTGTTTGCAATAGAACTCTCCACATAGTCTTCAAGTTTACTTATTTAAACCGCTTTTGGATCAATTTATCCGCCGCTGAGAAGTCACGGCTCATCTAGCACAAAAATCAATAAATTCCAAAAGCCATTTATGCTATTAGCTTTCAACTGGCTCTTCTAAACTGTGTTCAATAGTGTCAAAATATCACCCCATCTATTTAATCTCAAAAAAGGGGATCCTAACGGGACATTGTCGCCTGAATGGGCACCTGAAAAAGCTCAAAATAGTGGAGGAAGAAGAATGCAGATTTTGTGGAATGGAAGAAGAAACCTCCATCCAGATACTTTCCAACTGCACAGCACTCCAGAATCCTAGAGCACAGCACCTTGGAGATTAATTACTGGATAGAAGAGGAACATTTGCCTAAGTTGAAGCCTGCAGACATCCTAAAATTCCTCCGGAAAATAGGACTAAAGGAACTACTAGTTTCTGAGACTCTCCCCAGAAACTGAGTAGAAGTAAGGGGGCACAATAGACCTTTTAGGTCTCAGTGAATGTCACCCCAAAAATCACACATACATACAATCTCAAAAAATCTCCACTTGCTATCTTTCCGTTGGTAGATAAGGTCAGCAATACTGTAATAATTAGAACACACCCTGTCTACTGTTCGTCACTTCCCAGGGTGAAAAAAGGCACGTCGAGTGGTATACTTTGGCAAGTTTATCTGGAACCGTGAAAGGGATGCAGTCGAAAACATTCGACATTGCCACGTTTAACTATGACAAAACTGAGGATCTAACTATGTAGAAATAATAATTAGAAAAGGGTCTTTTTATTATTAACAATATTAAAAATATGATTAAACGTTAATTTTATAATGTGCTTGTTTCCTTAGATTTATTCTATCAACATTATTTTTTCAATTTATGAGTATTTAAAGATGAACACTTTTCCAAATTTGTCATGGGTTTTTTGAAGCTCTGGCAGCGTTGTACGAAAATCATAATGACCACACCCTCCGAATAACATAATTGGTGATTTGTATCGACCAGCTGACTTCTTATTGGCAAGCGCGTGAGTGAGATCTTCCCTCTCACCTCGTCAATTGACTGATATTGATTTATCCAGTGGCGTTGGTATTGTCAGTTACCTTTGTATTTTCAGTTTTACTTGTTAAAATAGGTACCGTACGCCATTTGTACGTTTGACAGATAGGCGCCATGTTTTTCCTCGCCTCTTACCGACGCCGCATAGCTTCAGATAAACTTGCCAAACTAGTTTGGCTCTCTCTGCAATTTTTTCTTTGCTGATCAAGTTAGCAAAATAGGGTCTGAAACTGTATTAACGGGTCCTTAACCAGTGCTGCTGCATGTGGTTGTACATCTCGGTGGATTGATTCTGAGCCTCAGATCTGGTCTTTTCACATAAAGGGTACAACCAAGAGCATATAAAGTCTAAAGGATGAGGTGCCAAAGTCTCGAACCAATTAATCAATCAGTGATTTTTCCCAACTCACTCACAGTAGACTTTGTCAGGGAATTTTGGTTGGGATATGAAATTTGAACAATAATAGTAGCAATACTGTAAGCAAATGTTAAATTTTAATGCATAGTTGAAAATAAGACAATCTGATAACTCTATTTTATTATTCTGTATTCGTAATAAGCTTTGAAATAGTAACGAAAAACTCTCAATTGGACACTGCTTCTTATAGAATTGACCCTATATAAAATTTTTCCTACCAACCAATCATTTTATCATTAAAATCTCAATTCGTATTTTTTCCAACGAAATTCACATGAAAACCAAAAAACTTCAAAATTGTTGTTTTTGCAATACAAGGGTGCAATGTACTTAGGATACTTAGGATATTACAAAACCCTCACAAACCAAAATTGAAAAAATCGTTCCCAGATCATTGAGGTGCTCAATACTTGAAACTCGCTCTGTATATAAAATCCCAAATGATAGGTTAACGTGAATGAGACTTCAAATTATTAGTAATTTTTATTTGTTAAAATTGAAGTAAAAATGGTTTAATCACATTAAAAAGGTTATTTGTATGAAAATATATAATTATTGGATGGGAAATCTATGCATACCAATAAACAAATTATTGCAGCAGCAGAAAAATCGATATAGCGTAATTAATAATTGAATGATTGCTTAATCCGATTTCCGCAATGGTTTTAATGCTTAATAACATTGTTCCGAAACTGCTGATAAACATCATTTCAAGTCCAATAAACAAAGGATCCGATAAATGTATTAGTCTGAAAGATCATTAGCTAGGAAGTGACAAACTTTATAGACCCAAACGTTCCAAAATATTTTTTACGAGGTGATAAATTTGATAATTCCATCTTCTTCCAGAAAATTAGGACACTTTAACACGTATATTAGAATGGTTTTTAGTGGTGTATGTTGTGCTTTTTATTAAAAGAATGTTTGTCTTCATATCTCATTTATTTCTGGAAGCGCTTCAGCCCACTTTCTGCTCATGTGGCACAATATAACGAGTCAGTGGACACCTTAATAACCAACTGAGCTAGTAAATAACTGTAAGCATATAGCGAATAGCATATAGCAAATAACTGTAAGCATAATGACTTTAGTTCTGACAGCCAAACTGTAAGAAACGGTTATTATGTTAAGATTTTCCAAACCTCAAAAACCTTTTATCTTGAAATTTTCACATTCTCATACTCGAAATTTTCCAATTTACTCTGGAAAATAAGTTCTTTACATTTCCACCCTTCATCTTTTTTATTATCATATATAATACCACGAGAGTGAAAATTTTGTCGGCAAAATTTTTCGATTGTCATGAAAGTTTGTTGCTTGGCAATTTTGCGAATGACATTTTTAACAAAACCACGAGCCGTCAGGCGAGTGGTTTTGGATTAAATGTCATGAGCAAAATTACCTAAAAGCAACAAACTTCAATAGGACAAGAGGAAAATTTTACCTTACAAAATTTTTAATTGAGTGGTATTCGACATGACTATTTCACGAGAGAAAAACTAAAAAATCATATAAACGTTTCATTTATTGCAATTATACAAAGCCAAAAAAAGAATAACAATATAAAAAAAAACTATGTAAAAAGTACAAGACACATTATTTTGGGGATTGTTTTGCATCATAACTTGTGATGAATTTAAGTTAGAAACTGAGGATTCCTTTTCTTTATTTTTATTTCCTCGAAGGTTCTCTATAAGTTGGAAATGGTGTTTTTCATTTAATTGTAAATATGGTTTCTAAGAATGGGCAGAAGAATGTCCTGTAAGCTTAATTACTTGTTCACCAACTCCTTCTTTTGCCAATGCAGATATTGCCGAAGCTCCATGTGAATTATTGTTTATTTTTATTTTTATTTTTTTTGTGTCTATACCAATTGATTCTGCCGATAT